>JAMKCH010060255.1:0-41610 GCA_023653785.1 Ophioderma brevispina
GGCTTCGAGATAATCAATTCATCAGCCTTCATTTATCTAGCCCTTATATCCATGGCGCTATTGCGCACAGAAAAACCGCTAATTGAAGGCCCGTCGTCATACTGCTTCACCGTAGAGAAAGCCCGAATAAGTTCGTCTTCGTGCAACTATCATGTCCGTTCTCGCATCATCTTGCACTTATGTTGCAACTATCTTGTCCGCTATCGCGTCATATTGAACGTATGTTGCAACTATTCAGTCCGTTATCGCCCCGCCTCATCATGCAATATGTTGCAACTAACAGTCCGTTATTACATCATCATGACAATTATCTTGTCATTTTCTCATTCATTTATCCCTATCGCGTCACCGTGCACTTATCTTGCAACTATCATGTCCGTATCGCGTTAATCTTGCACTTAATCTGGCAACTACATGTCGTTATCGCGTCATCTTGCACTAATCTCCCCCGCAACTACCATGTCCGTTATCGCGTCATTCTGCACTTATCTTGCAACTATCATGTCCGTTATCGCGTCATCATGCAATTATGTGGCAACTAACAGGTCACGTTATCAATCATCATCATGACAATTATCTTTCATTTTATCTCATCAGTTATCTCGTCATGTTATCATCTTGTCTTTAGCCATGTCCTTCAGTGCGTCGGTACATTTTGGTTATCAAGATGGAACATTATTTACTACAAATTGACATAAGACGAATGGGATGTGAAATTGTAAGAATAGATTATCGATTAAATACACTAAACATACATAAAACCTTTCGGAAACCACAGTGGCTGAGGGCGGGGGTTAGGACATGCAACTAACAGCAACAGCGAATTCCAAAACGGCATCAACTTCCGGTGCTAGTCTGTTCAAAGACTTACGAGAGGAGGGCGCTCTTACGCATATCGAACGGTTACACATAGACTGACTACAAGGACTAGGCCATGGTCACAAAATTTAAATCTATATGACCGTTATTGGGAATACACTATTTGGCAGGCAGGTATTGGAATCCACTAACCTCGACGCGGATTTTGACATTAATATTTGTTTTCTTAAATTATCATGATTTACTAAGATCTTTTGAACAAAGTTTTAAGAGATGATTTTGGAAAGTCAATGGGACCGAGAATGCCCTGTGAATGCCTAGTAGTTCCCAAATCTACTGTTTGGAACAGGCGGTGAGGGAAGGTCTTACATCTCAGCAATTCGGTCAAACGGCGGACCCCTTCTTGAAAGGGCCAACACAACTTTGTTGATGCGCTTGCGCATTATCAATTAAGCGCTAAGAGAGCGCGTGGCTCTTCAATCAGCTATTAAAAAAACTCCAAGCGAGTACGATCTTCACACACTTTTCCGGCCAAAGGTCTAGCGTTGTAACCGCCCTGCTACATGCTTGCTCGTGCATTGATGTATGTAAAACAATAAAATACAAGCATCTATTAAAGTTCCAATTTATCTTGACTTTTCTGATTTTTGAGCATTCACAAAATTAGTGGAGAATGTGCAGTTGCTCTTTAAATATATTCTTATCATTTAGATAAGTGGTCAGCATATTTATAATATTTAGAAGATTGCTGCATAACAAATCATGGTATCTGGTGACCATTCAAACTACAGTAGTGCCAGTTATGGGATGATGGTGTTGTATAGTTGTTGAATGTCAGAGTCCACTGGGGTTCAATTGAGTCAGAGTCCAGCAGGTCTGAGTCTGCGGCGAATCCAAGTCCATGGCATGGGCCCTGATGTTCGAGTCCATGGGACCCGAGTCCGAGTTCACCGAGATGAGTCCAAGTCAGGAGTGACTCGGATGCCATTGGAGTCCGACGGGTTGCTGTATCTAAATCCACATCGTGTGCACCAGCGGGCATAAGTCGTTTGAGCAACGTGAAACGACGTGGCACGTCGAAAACAGTCGCGGTTTTATAAATTTACGTCGAAATGCCAAATTGAATAACGTTAAGATAAAATACACGACGTCAAATCGATTTGCATTTCAACATAAATAGTGTGTAAATTTCTTAAAACTCTGCGACGTCTTTTCGACGTTCTAGCGGCGTCGATTGCCCACTGGGGCGCGTCACCCGTCAAATCTGCAACCGATTGCGTCAATATTGTGTCATACACGAGTGGGATGTTCCAGACAACCAGATGTCATGTTCACAAAGGAAATGTAAGACGGAAACAATACAGTGGGGCTATCTAAACAGGGCACCAGATCTGCATCAATGTATGTGGGTAATTCCAAGATCCAGAGGTGTGTGAACGGCGTGGACTGTCTGCATTATGCACATTTTCATGCCGTTAAAGCATGATTCTTGTTGCGACATGTAAAACAAATTCTATCGCCGTTAAGTGCGTGCACGCAGTACTAAGGAATCGTGGTTATAAGCGTGACACTGGTTACGCAATAGAAACTGCGCTAGAAGCGTGTTCCTATCTGCACTCCCTATAGTCGATCTCAAGTGTGAGGTGACGTCATGTGCTCGTTAGTTTGAACCCTCGAAAACGCACGCGCTGACCTTTCCATTGCCAACACGCACGTGAATATAAAGGGAGGCCACAATTCGGAAAATGCTAAAGCGAAGGCAGAGTCACCATCAATGACTCCAAGACAAACAGAGTATTACACTGCAGTGCTGTGGCTTGTGCAGTACTCCTAGTATGTAAGACACCATGCAAGCCCCATTGATCCGCTCGTGTACATAGCCCCAGTATGTGTGAGCATATTAGGACATTTTTGACAGAAACACAGTATCATGGGTATATGTACTACTTTGAATAGTTAGCCTTGTTAACAATTCACGACAATACACAATACGTGATCGTCAAGATCATCAGTGCAGGCCTAGCCTAGCATAGTCGTGACGTCAAATACAAAATCGCAAACTACAGGCTCAAGAAGCCAGGCTCGGCAGGTGGGTGACGAGCTAAATTATACTAGGGGGTCCCCCCAGCTCTGTTGTAACAAAAACATACACTACGCTACTATTTACTCTTCCCATGCAAAACAACTACTTGTGGTCTGCTGAAGCATGATGGCAACGGAAAATTGAAATTAAAATCCCGAAATATTCAAAATTCAAGTGCTTTTTTCTCAAAAGTTCTTATACAACATTCTTTTGGTTGGATGAGAAAAGTTGGCTCAAAATAGCGTTTTCTAGCGATATGTCAAAAGGTGTAAGGTCTGTTTGGTAGATTAATGTAATTGATATGGCCAGGCCAAGTGAGTCGATTTAAGCGGATATGTCGCCATTGTCTAACGTAGATTTTCGCAACCTTTAATCACTCAGCAGTAACGAAACATTAATGACCGTCACCGCCTGTGTTTGGAAAATCCCCAATTCCCAAATCGAGCATATCGTCTCCTACCACCCCCACCCCCCCGCATTGAATGTGTCAAAAAACTGTAAAACTTAAAATTCACAAAAATTGATAATTTTTTCAGATATGTCAATTAAAAGTACTCAAAAAGATGTCAAAAAAATAAAAACGATCCCATTGACCTGGTAATGTTTGTGGATTTCTGGTCACTCCTTTTACACTTACAACCGATATTCTGTTAATATTACAGTGAAACTTGCGTAACGGTTTTTAAAACCTGTAAAAATAGACATATTCAGGCCCGTACTTACAGGGGGGGGGGGTGCGGGGGTGCGGTCGACCACCAATTCCACAAAAGGGGAAATAGTCCACTTTTGCCGCCGATTTTTTTTTTTGTAAAAAGGGTGTCCAAAATTTTGTAGAAAAATATGACGAAAAATTCAACTTTTCTGGTGATAAAATGTTCAAACGTCCAAAAATGGCCATTTTAGGGGGTTTCTGTCATTTTTTTTCCAAAAAGGTCCACCTTTTCGAAGATCCGCACCCCGTAAATAAATCCTGCGTACGGCCTGGACATATTGATGTCAATAGGCATCACAATACGCCTTAAAATTCATTGCTGCTTTTTGCTGACAGGACAGCTCCTCAAAATGCTGTTTTACGCTTAAATCCGCCGTTATTTTTCCAGAACATTTTGTTTTGTAAGATCAATGTCCAAGACCAAAACAAAATCAGTTTCTTTAAGTGAAGTCTTTATGGTCCGCCTTTTTCCATTGATTCAAAATAAGTACCAACGAATATATTATGGTGTTACAGTGACGTCTTAGATTCCAAAAATCCGCAAAAAAAAATAACATCATTTTCCACTGTGACAGACACATTTTGTGGGCCCTATATTAGTCGAAATCCATTTGCACCACCAGAAGGAATAATCGGATTTTCGGCTCTATAATGGCAAATGATTAGCTTATAGTGCTTAGAGCCATATTCCATAGAATATTTTCAAAAAAGGACTATATAATTATTCTTGGGTAGTAACATCTAGACCTCCCCATCGACTTTGACGCGAATGGCCATACTTCTCAAAACGTGTCCACGAGTCCTTGTATGGTGGTGTCCTAACATGGCCCCTTTTTGGAGACTGGGGCCGCATTGGAACAGTCAAGGGTTGACACCCTACGCTTAATTCGACACTGACTGCGATTGCGATGTACATGTACAGGTTGTGCTCTCTGTACACGGGACCGACTGCTTAACGTCACCTCCGAAGGGGTACGGGATGTTCATGATTCATTTTGCGACCAATTCCAAATTAAACCATGGAGATAGCGGTATTCTGTATTTTTAATCAATAGCCTCTTATATAGATTAATCTAGAATTGAGTTACCCCGCATAAAAATCCCATCAAGTGACCCACCGGGATTCGAACCGGGATTTTGTTTTTTGTATATTGCCACCACACATTACCACTAACGTCTGGGCTAGGGCTACCGCTCTCCCTACTCTAACCCTCCGCTCAAGTTCACATCACACATTACCTTAAAGCTTTGGACACTTAAGCGTCTTTCTCCACCTGAGGAAATTTACCTTAGGGGTGGTCAGCCCCCCCCCCTGTAGGACGAGGGTTCATGATAACAAACAACAAACTAAGTACCAATTTTGACGTCCGCATGGTAATTGTTCACAAACTAAACATGATTCACTTTCATTTCACTTTGCTTATTTGGTTAACGGTTTACAAAATGGTACAAATATGAATAACCCCCCCCCCCCCCAAAAAAAAATTCAAGTCTTTACAATTCTCCATTGGCGTTTAAATTTTTTTCGGACACTCACCGGTTTGCTTAAACACGAACAAATATAGGAAGAATGAATGGTTCTATACCATTAAGGTTAAAAGCATCTGGGTTGCACCTCAAGACATCGTATTGTTTTAATCTCTCAGGTGAATGGACAAAGAGCTGTCAATCAAATCAGAATAGGCCAAGGTTAGGAAAGTGATTGCGGTCGAGGGCTACAGAGAAATAGGAATGGCGCTATAAAAAAAAACGAGAGGAGTGAAAAGAAGTGAAAAGGGAAAGGAGTAAAAGCAGCGAGAAATGAATAAAGGGACCGTGAAACAGGTTTATATACGTAATCAATTGTGTGTGTGTGTGTGTGGGGTGTGTGTGTGTGGGTATGTGTGGTGTGGGTTTAATGCAATTGTAACATGTTAGGATGAGAAGAAGCATTATTATTGGTGTAAATTTGTGGGAAAACAAGCGAAAGAGAGAGAGAGATACATACTCTGGTGTTCAAATGAAGGTTATCATTAAATTTTGAAAAAAAAGACTAACAAGAAGCAAAAAAAAAATGTGTTTTCACACCAAATTATGCTTGCTTTTAGGGCTTTCAACTGGCGGATCCGATATCTAGATATCAGTACCAGTACCCGAAGTCGCAACTCCGCCAGCACAGTGCCGTTGTTTGCCATTATCGTAGTATTTTGGTGATTAAATGCACGATACTTTTGTTTTAGAAGCATTCATTTTGAGGACAACTTTCTATCATATATTTCCACCTGTTAAGAGCAGATCTTGGATCTGTGAGACTTACTCAATCTTGTCAGCCAAGTGTCCAAGTCGAGTTATGCAGTGGCCAATACTCTCTACTCCTCCGTTCTTCTCAAGATGGCATTCAAGGGAATCTTCCTGGCCATCTAGTGCTATACGAGTGCATAGACCAGTACCACCACAATACTAAAAACAGATAGTGGGAGACATGTCTCCCTGGAGATCTCAAGCCTGGATGTCAAATAGATCAATTTCTCCGTCTGGTGAGATCACTAGCTCTTTAACTTTCATACAAGAGTCCTATAGCATCCACATTTGTAGTTATAGCATTTTACCTCTGTGGATGTGGATGGATATGTAGGAGCGGCCGATAATGGAACACGCGGCCCGGTATCAGCTACTCAGCGAATAAATCCTGACACCACACAAGCCATAACCAATGACTGTGGACACGCTAAGAAGTAAGACCTTGTGGATTGTGTCAAAGGGCCTTTCTGAAACGATGAAAGTATGTTGGCAGGAAGATCTTAGCCTTTCCCATTCTATGATCCTTCTGAGCGGTCAATATTGGGCCAACTGTGGTAATGCCTTTCTGAAGCCATTTTGATTACTTCTCAGTAGTTTGTCGAAGGCAGGTCGAATCCTGTTGAGTAACATTCTGTTGAATGTTCTTGGCAATTTTGGAGTGAGGTTGTCTCGGTAATGGCCGTCTGACTAAGACCCTTGACTTGGGAATCGGGGTAATGTTGCAACTGACCGTTTTTCTCTAGTTCCGAAAACACGGTAGTGTACAAAATACGAGACCTTATTTCTTGCATTACAAATAGAAAATGTCGGGTAAATGAATACACGTGTGGTAAATAAATCCAAATATCTTTAATCTCAACCCCCTCAAAAAAAAATGCAAGTCTTTACACTGTCTCCATTGGCGTTAAATGTTTTCGGACACTCACAGGTGCTTAACACCGAACAATATAGGAAGAATGAATGGTTACTATCACATTAAGTAAAAGCATTCTGGGTTGAACATCAATACATCTATTTTAATCCCAGTGAATGACAAAAGGCTGCTGGCAATCAAACAGAAGAATGGCCAAAGGTGAGGTGAAAGTGATTTTGGGTCGAGGCGCTACAGAGGAAATAGGAAAATGGCGCTATAGGAAAAAAAAGCGATAGGAGTGAAATGAAGGGGACAAAGGGCAAGGAGGTAAAGCAGCGAGAAAGATTAAGGACGTGAAACAGGTTTATCTACGTAATCAAATTGTGGCGGTGTGTGTGGTGGTGTGGTGTGGGGGTATGTGTGTGATGTGTGTGTTAATGCATTGTAACATGTTAGTGAGAAGAAGAGAAGCATTATTATTGGTTACATTTGTTTATGGGGAAAAAACCAGCGAAAAGAGAGGAGAGAGACAATCTTGTTGTCAAATGAAGGTTATCATTAAATTGAATATAAAAAAAAGAACTAAAAGAAAAGCAGACACAAAAATTTGTGTTTCACACAAAATTATGCTTGCTTTTAGGGCTTTCAAAAGGCGCGATCCGAATCTCAAGAGATCCCAAGTTCAGGGTACCCGAAGTACGCAAAACTCATACAGCACCAATTCAGTGAGTTGTCATTATGGTAGTATTTTGGTGATAAATGACACGAAACTTTTTTTTAGAAGCATTCATTTTGAGGACAACTTCCTACATATATTTCACCTTTAGAGCGATTTGGATTGTTGGATTCTCCAATATTGTCAGCAATGTCCAAGTCAGTTAGTGCACATGGGCCATACTCTTACTCATCATCTTCTCACGATGCATTTCAAGTGACTCTTTGGAATCTGATTGCTATTACGAAAGTGCATAGCCCAGTACCACCACAATACAAACAGATAGTGGGAGCATGTCTCCTGGAGATCTCAGCCTGGTGTCAATATAAACAGTTTCTTCCGTTGGTGAGATGCACTTTACTCTTAACTCATACAAGAGTCCTTATAGCATCCACAATTTGTATTTAAGCATTTTACTCTGTGGATGTGGATGGGCCTATGTAGGAGCGTGCCGTAATAATGGAACACGGGCCCCCGGATAGATTACTAGCATGAATCAATCATGACACCACCACAAGCATACCAATGACTGTGGGCCACCCGCGTAAGAAGAAGCCCTTGATAGATTGTGTCAAAGGCCTTTCTGAAATCGATGAAAGTTATTATGGCAGGAAGAGTTTAGCCTTGTCCATTCTATGATCCTTCTGAGGGTCAATCTATGGCCAACTGTGGTCATTCATTTTCTGACGCCATTTGATACTTCGCAGTGTTTGTCGAGTCAGTGTCGACTCCTGGAGTAAACATTTGTGGAATGTATTGGCAATTTTGAGCTGAGGCTGTTCCTCGGGTACTGGCCGTCTTGACTTAAGACCCTTGACGTGGGAATCGGGGTGAACGGTTCAATACTGATCCGTGTTTCTCGTTCCGAAAAAACCAAAGGTAGTGTACAAAATAAGGTACTTCCTTATTTCTCACAAAGAAAATCAGTTCGGGTAAATGAAGTACACGTGTGTAAATAATACAAAATTCTTTCCATCCAACCCCTCAACTTAGGGGGTTCATTTTAAAGTATAAGTCAGGTAAAACTAGCTGTACCCAAAAGCTAGAGTTTTGCACACAAAATTAGAGTGTTAAAAACCGTGCAGTTCATTCAGAATGATACAGGGTGAGGTAAAAACCCAAATGACCCTGAGTGTGTCCGCAATTTGGAATTTGATTAAGAACAATATCTAATATATGTGGATATATATGTAAGCTTCGTTATTTTCTTATTTGCTGCAAAACAAAAAAAAAAAAAACAGATCCATTCACACGGTAAGTTATAGACTTGAGTTACATTCATTTGAATCAAGTAGACGGGTTTCTGCGCTCTCGTCCACGGATTCCCATTGAAGGAAATCAGTGGGTTCAGAAGGAAAACGGGCTATTTATTGACTGAAGATATAAAAATGGTTCGCTATTTTGAAACCCAAATGGCATCATCAATGTACCATCGTTTGCCCTCTTAAGGTTCTAAGTAAATAAGTAACTGATACTTGGGAATGAATCATGAGGAACAGACGGTTGAAAACCTTTGGCGTTAACATATTGTCATCATTTGGAGACCACAATGGGCAAACAAATGGATAGTTATATTTTTAATAATATTTAGTTGATTGCATATTTTATCAGGGGACAGTCTGTACAGTGTAACATAGCACATTATTATACATAGTGTGAGCTCCGCTAAAGCGGCTATGAATATATGTCTCGTTACAAGTGCAGCAGCATTGTCAAAAATCAAAAGCTATAAAGAGCAACGCGATTATATTTTTTGAAGTGTATATTGTTGTTATTATTTAAATAAACAATATTTAAGAAATGTATGGATTATTTAAAGTGCTGTGCTGCATATTTATATTTATTTCATTTATTACTATGGGCGGACAAAATGAAAACAAAAGACAGATAGCAGAAGAAACGGAAACAAGAAAGAAAATAGAGAGGAAGCAGAAGTGAGAAAGAAGAGAGAAGAAGGTTTGAGGGTGGTGTAACGAGAAGGGAAAAGCTATCAACGCACAAGGAGAGGAGACGAACAACAAAGGACGACAAATAGATAGAGCGACCCTGAAAGTAGACCAACAGCAATTACAATAGGACCAATACAAAAATTGAAATAAAAAAAAATGGACAAGACTAAGATACACGAGTGGAATAAAGGTTTTGGAAGAAAAGAAAAGAAGATACCTTGATCCATGACAAACTGTTAAGGGAACTGTATTATAACGAAGAAATTGGACGAAGAATAAGTTGTCTAAGTACAGTCTTGGGATTAAATGAAAGATTTGTCAAAACAACCAGCCCGCTGACCACCCATTTTTATAATGTAATGTGTATCATTTCAACTATTCAATTTACAAGTCAACAAAATCCGTCAGTAGTAGTGAAAAAAGTGGGAAGAACAACGCGAATTACAAATAGACCTAATAAATGTAATAGAAGAGACTATAAAAACAGAGCTGCTTTCAAAATTTCATTTTTAATAGACCGATTAATATACCAGGCCATTGTGGGTGGACAAGATAGACGCATTCCAGTATACATAATTCACCTGTCAATGATCCCTGTGAAATCGATAAACATGGATCGATTGACAGCTAATGTATTGTAGTCCTGGATGCATGCATGCATCTTGTCACCAACATGTCTGGTGGATGACGTATATGGAATACGGTCTATTGATCGATTGGCAAACGTATTGGATGGCATAAGTACAAAAACCGGTGTAAGTCACGAGAATGATACATTCGTCGCTGGGGCGGGAACAAACTCATGTGAATTGACCTTTAAAGCAAAACCTCACATGTAGTAAACAACGGTTAATGACAAAACCTCATATTTACATTTTCGAGAACACAAAAAACTGAAATAAGTTGCTTTGTGTGTTTATGCCATGCACTAGAAAGTTTCCTTCTGAATATATTAGGTAATTATTTACTCCAGATTCTGAAATAAAGTTGCCATATGATTTACTATCATATGTGGCATGAAATTCAAGCTAGAACCCGATGTGACAAAAACATGCACATATGAGGTTTGAGCAATGGGGCCCACTTTTACATATGAGGTTTTGCATTTGACCCCTGGAGTTACATATGAGGTTTTACCCGCCCCGCAGCGACGATAGGCCTAATTTATTTCCGGTAAGAATGTTGAGTGCAGTCACGGAATCTGTTCTAGAGCAACTTCAACTGTCATTATTTGTGTGTCATTTATTATTGACACTTGTTCTACCTAATTATGATACTAATAGTTCAAATGTATTATTTTTAGCTGATTAGTGTTCTACTGTAAACTTATTTATACTAATACATAGTACGACTCGTTAAAGTGGGTAGCAATGAATCCCCACGTCAAAATTAACAAGTGCAACGATCTTTGTCTAATATCAAGAGAGTAATATTATTGTACTTTTATTGGTTTTATTATAAGGGTAGATTTAATAGTGCTTCAAATCTAGAGTTTACGATATGCTGTGTATTCATATTTTATTATTATTATTGGACGGACAGGAAAAAAGAGAAGAAAGCATGGCTATACTTTGAGGTGGAGTATAGTGTAAATCAAAGTCAACTTAATAATAATGAGAGAGACAACAACCAACGTATAGTGAAGAACGTGGAGATGAACCATGTGAACTCAATAATACAAAACAGTGACAATAATAATTTACAAAAGTAGAAGCAGAGTGAAACGTAGAAAAGGTTAATAAATTTACAAGGAAATTGCATGTGTTTAAACGAAAAGCGTTTCATTAATAAATGTTGAGATCATTTTAGTATAATACTGTAAATTAAAATGTGACCATCCTGAAGACAGAAGTAAAAGCAGGCGCCACTTAGTGACAACGCCATTTTTACACATGTAATTTTTGTAATGTACCCTTTGTAACTAAAAATACTGCGACACACACATCCACATTTTGTGTTCTTACTTTTCGGCTGCAAAAATTTACACAGAATTTCCTCTAGGAATATAAAGCACTTTGAGGCAAAAGTGGTACATTTTATCGGGATCGGTATTTAGACTTTTGGTTCCTATAGATACCAGAACAAAGCTCCGAGAGAGAGAGGCCACATGTAATAATATATGTTAAACATTTTGACATCTCTATTTGGAATTTGACAAGAATTATTTACATAAATAGTATAAGTAAAGAGGAAAAACAGAACGTTCATCAAATTAATTATCAAAAAGAGAAAACGCATCAGTGTTTAACGAAATAAGCGTTTCATTACAAGAGTGCCAGTCCTATTGATGATTATTCTAATTTGAATTATAATATTTTTATTTTTTTTACTTTTTTTATTTTCTTTAATTGGCTGCAAAAATAAAAAATATTATTAATTTGTGAACATTACATTTGGATGTCATGTTCAGTCTTTACTCAGCCAATGTCGGACAATTATGTTGAGTGCAGGACACGAATAGACAAAAACAATCGGAAATAAATATTCCTTTTTTTCAGGATAGATTTCTAATTTGTTTTTTGAAGGGAGTACATATCGATAGTCTTCCTCCTTGTGCATTTGAGGAATTTAAATTGTGGGCACAGAATAAAGAATATATAATATTATTGTTTCGTCGAGTATGAAACAGTTTTGCTTGTATATTAATTATATGGGATTTGCATATTCTTTTTTGTTTCATGGCGTTGTTGTTTTTGTGGTTTCTTGAGAGGATCCAATTAAAAGAAGCGTATATTTAATAATATCCAGTTCAAAAGTCTCTTAAAATAGGAAATTACTCCACAACCGAAATGAATTGGATACCATAAGCGTCTCGCCTTAGGGTTCAAGATTTAGCACCTTTTCCTATCTTACATCCTAATTCCAGGCTAGGTCCTCTCCAGCAAGTACTTTCAGTATGTCATTGACCATTGTTGTTCATGGGTTGAGTGTTCAACGTAAAACCAAAAACCGAATACTCAGAGTCTAGTCAACTTGTATTCTGTGAGATTTGATGCCAAAGGTCCGCGAACCCCCACCTGCGTACACTCCAAGCTAACCGTTATAAAAAGGATATCGGAGACAATCGGAGAGAACATTTGAATCGATTTTGACTGGTAGATTGGGCAAGGCTAGATTATGTTGTCAACGACTTCCAAATTACTTGGGAACTCCATTGAACACATCTTGAAATGGTTGGAAAGTGAGAGCTAAAGGGTTTCTTCGAGGATTCTGTACAGTCGTGTTTAGAAAATAATGTGTTCTTATAAGAACACATTATTAAAAAAACCTAAAAAATTTTTTTTAAACAAGTTTTTTCTAGAAATAAAAAACACTTTAAGCAAAAGTGAGTACATTTTATCTGGATGACGAGAGAGAGCTGAGCAGAGAGACAGAGAGAGAGCAAGAGACGCCACAGTAATGTAAATCTGTTAAAACATTTCTGACATCAGTAATTATGGAAACTTTGACGAGAAAATTTACAAAAATAGAATACGGGTGAAGAGAAAAAAGTAGAAAGGTTGATCAGATATAAAATATCCAAGAAACCCGCACAGTGTTTAACGAATTAAGCGTTTCATTTAGAGAGGTTGGCCCGCCTAATGATAATTATTATTCTAATTTGAATTTTTATTTTCAATATGAGATCATGATAGTATAATCATCAGCCTTTTTGTCTGTCCACTTGTGGACGAAAGCCTCAACATGTTTCCATGCTGGATTTCGGCCTACCCTTCCACGCTGGGCTAGTGCGGGTTGGAAGGGACCCTGGTACCTAGAGTGATGAGTGCAGGTAACAGACCCGGATGGTCCCCTACTCTTCGATAAGGTCTGCAACTTGTTACGTGTTCAGGAATGACTCCCCTGATAAACGGGAACAACCAGCTTTACATGACTCTCCGAAACCATGAGGCGCCGGGCACCCATTGCATACACCTGAACATTTTACGCAATGGGTGGGAGGGAGCGAGGAGAAATTCATAATCACACTGCTGTGCAATTATTGCAATTTCCGACCTTTTCCTTAGGAACTATTTGGAGTATGACCACGAACACCCGGACTCTTGCGGGACTCGAACCAGGCCGCTCGATCGGTCGATATATACTCTGCCGACGGTTCAGCGCCTTAGACCGCTCGGCCACCCCGGCCTCCACGTACTCCTTATATTTTTCTTTGAAATCTTATTTGGCAGGTACTAATTAAGTCGTATAATGGGCTGCAAATTTAAAATATAATTTGAAACAGAATTGAATGTTGAGCTGACTTAGACAATTGTGGGAATTATGTTGAGTGTAAGACAATAGAAAACACTCGGAAATTTAAATATTCCACAGCTGATTTTTTTCAGGATAGATTCTAATTTTATGAGGAGTAAATATCAAGAGTTTTCCTTCTGGTGCTATTGGAGGAATTTTTTAATTGTGGGCACCAGAATAAGTAGATATAATTGTTATTTGTTCGTTCGAGGTATGAAAGAGTTGCTGTAGATAATTAATTATTATATATTATAATATATAATATAATATATATATATTAATATATATATATATATATATATTATATATATACCTATATATATATAATTATATTGGATGAGTTTCTTGAGGGAGGGTCCAAGTAAAAGAGAGTATTAATATATCAGTTCAAAACGTCTTTTCTAACCACGAACGGGAAAATGGAATTGAGACCATTATAGCGCTCGCAATTGTGGTTCAAGGATTTATCACCTTTCATCTACCTTTGCTAATCTATTGGTAGGTCCTTCTCCAGCAAGTTACTTTCCGTATGTCATTTCAATTGTTTATTCATGGTGGAGTGTTCACGTAAACCAAAAAACGATACTCCTAGTCTAGTCAATTGTATTCTGTGAGATTTGATGCCAAAGGTCTGCGCACCCCAACCTGCGTACAACCAAGCTAACCGTATAACGGATATCGGAGACAACGGAGTACGAGAACACATTTGAATCGATTGTGAATGGTAGATTGCAAGGCTAGATATGGGTCAACGCTCCAAATTTGGGAACTCCTTGCGAAACAATTGAATGCCAAAGTGAGAGCTAAGGGTTTCTTCGAGGATTCTGTCCAGGCGTTGTTTAGAAATAATGTTCTGTTTTACTTTTGACAGTAATATCACTGTTGTCATAATAAAAAGCGTTCAGTTATCAAACGCCCGCTAAATCATTTAAAGCTAAATAAATAACAGGATAACAGCAATTTTGAAGAGAGCGTCCCCAATTTTCAAATTGTGCCGGTGTCATAAAATACGTGTCCGCGTGACTGAGTGTACTACCACCCATCTGTCTATTTGTCGCCATTGAGTGCCGTATGCATCGTTTTGTTTCAGCACTGTCCCAAATGGCCTCGTATTAAAGGTCACGGTTTATTCCGTACCTGTTGCTATGGTGCTATGACACTCTCTCCTGGGGGACACTTCAATTTCTTACATCGGCCATTATGCTTTGGTAATTATCTAGTAAAACTATAGGGCCCAACATGTGAACGGTAACGCAAGCAGCAGTATTAAAAGGAGGGGGATTTTACAATTATGATTTGGAGGAGTACCGGGGGATCCCGGATCCTAATTCAACGACCAGCCCTTGAAACGTGATATTCTGTCTGTTATGAAATAGAACAATCGCACGAAAATGATGCTAACTTGACTTAAGTGAACAAACGAATAATAATTAATTATATAATAATAATAATATTTATTTGAATTACTTGCAAAAGACATAAACAGAAAGTGAATATAGTACATAAAAAGTTGACATTGCAAAGCAGTATTCTGGATAGAGGGATGGGTTTGCATGAAACCGATCACAAAAGTGCTATCATATCCAAAAGAGAAAAACAAAACAAATATATATGCAAGAAAACAAGACAAAATGTTTTAGGAAACCGAAGGAGGAATAGGCAGGCAAATGTATGACACAGTGGAAAAAGTTAATCAAGATAAACTGACTGAGAAACAACAATTACCTGCCTTATATCAATGTTGTCCAAAATGAACAATATACTTATTACAAAAAAAAACCCCATTATTCAATCAACATTAAATTATCAAACTTAAAAAGCGTGATTTACAGGCTGCTTTAAAGTTATAAAGATTATTGACAAGACGCAAATCATTGCCCATGGTGTGTTCATGGTGAGTGTTCAACGTAAACCAAAACCGATACTCATATCTAGTCAACTTGTATTCTGTGAGATTTGATGCCAAAGGTCCGCGCAACCCCACCTGCGTACACACTCCAGCTAACCGTATAACGGATATCGGAGACAATCGGAGAGAACATTTTGAATCGATTTTGACGGGTAGATTGCAAGGCTAGATTATGTTTCACTCTTCTTCCACATGACTTGGGAACTCCTTGAACACATCTTGACATGGAAAGTGAGAGCTAAGGGTTTTCTCGACGCGGATTCTGTCCATCGTTGTTTAGAATAATGTGTTCGGGTTTACCACTTTTTTTACTAGTCAATTATCAACTGTGTTTAAACAAAGTTTTTCTCTAGACATATAAAACACACTTGTAAGATCAAAGTGAGTACATTTATCTGATGAAGAGAGAGAGAGCAGAGAGAGCAGAGAGAGAGCAGAGAGGCCACATTAATGACATATCTGTTAAACATGTCTTTCTGACATCAGTACGTTGGAACTAATTTGACTGAGAAGAATTTAACAAATAGAATACGAGTGAAGAGAAAAAAAAGTTAGAAAGGTTGATCAGATCTAAATTAGGTCCAAGAAAAACGCAACCAGTGTTTAACGAATTAGCGTTTGCATTTAGAGAGTTTGCAGCCAATGATATTATTATTCTAATTTGACTTTTTTATTTTCATATAATCATTTATGTAGTATAATCATCAGCCTTTGTCTGTCCACTGCTGGAGAAAGCCTCAACATGTTTCCCATGCGGGATTTCCGCCTACCCTTCCACGCTGGCCTAGTTCGGGTTGGAACGGACCGTGGTACCTAGAGTGGATGAGTGCAGTAACAGAAACCGGATGGTCCCCTACTCTTTTCGATAAGGGCTGCAACTTTTTACGTGTTTCCGGAATGAACTCACCTGATACCGACAAACAGCTTTACATGACTCCCTCCGTCACCAGGAGGCCCGGGCACCCTTGCAATACACCTGCACATTTTAACGACGCACTGTTGGAGCGAGGAGAATCCATAATCACACTGCGTGCAATTAATGCATTTCCGACCTTTTAGGAACTATTTGAGTATGACCGAACCACGAAACCCGACTCTTGTGGGACTCGAACCAAGGGCCGGCTCGATCGGATGCTTATACTCGTGCGACGTTTCACGCCTTAGTAAACCGCTCGGACCACCTCGCCTAGTACTCCTTCATATTTTTCTTTGAATCCTTTGCAGGATACTATAATTAATAATGGGCCTGCAAAATTTAAATATAATTTGAACATCCATTGAATGTTTGAGCTTTAACTTAGACCAATGTCGGGAAGTTATGATTGAGTTTAAGACAAATAGAAAAACACTCGGAAATAAATATTCCCACAGCTGATTTTTTTTTCAGATAGATTCCTAATTTTATGAGGGAGTTACCGATCAAGAGTGTTCCTTCTTGTGCTATTTGAGGAATTATTTAATTGTGGGCACCTAATAAAGTAGATATAATTGTTATTTGTTCGTCGAGGTATGAAAGAGTTTGCTGTATATAATTATATATAATTTTTTAGTTTTTTTGTTTTTTTAAATGATATATAATCTAATCTATCTATATAATATATATATAAAAAAAAAATATATATATATATATATTATTGGTGATTTTCCTTGAGGAGGGTCCAATTAAAAGAATTAGTATTAATATAGCAGTTCAAAACGTCTAACCCACGAACCGAAATGAATTGAATACCATTAGAGCGTCACGCATTTGTGTTCAGATTTATCACCCTTTTCTATCTTACATTCTAATCTATTGGTAGGTCCTCTCCCAGCCAGTACTTCCGTATGTCAATTGTCCATTGTTATTCTGGATTGTTCAACGAAACCAAAACCGTATACGCCTAGTCTAGTCAACTTGGATTCTGTGAGATTTGATGTCAAGGTCTGCCACCCCCACCGCTACACCCCAGCTACCGTATAACGGATATCGGAGACAATCGGAGAGAACATTTGACTCGATTTTCGACTGGTAGATTGCCAAGGCTAGATTATGGTGTCAACGCTCCAAATTACGTGTGAACTCCTTGGACACATATTGAAATGCACAAAGTGAAGCTAGGTTTTCTCGAGATTCTGTCGTCGTTGTTTTAGATAATGTCTTCCTCGGTTTTACTTTTTTACGATCATACAAGCAACGGTTTTCCTACTCCACGCTGTTCAGCTTATCAGCCCGCTAACATCATTAAGCAATAACAGCTAACAGCACATTTTGAAGAGCCGTCCCATTTCAATTTGTGCCCGGGCATAAACTACCGGGTCCCGTGAACTGATGTACGACACCCAGCTGTCTATTGTGTTTCGCCATTGAGTGCCGTATGCATCGTTTGTTTCCAGCACGTACACAAATGGCCTCGTATAAAAGGTTCCGGGTTTATTCCGTACATGTTCTATGGTAGCGAGGACACTCTCCTCATGGGACAACTCAATTTCTTTACATCGGCATTATGCTTTGGGTACTTATCTAGTAAACTATAGCCTAACTGTTGAACGGTAAAAAGCAAGCATTATAAAAGGAGGGATTTTCAATTAATTTGGAGCGTACCCGGGGGATCCCGAGCCTAATTCACGACAAGCCGTGAAACGTGAAAAAAATACAAATTTCTGTGTCATTAATGAAATAGCACAATCGCACTAAAACGATGCTAACTTGACTTAAGTGAACCACAATAATAGAAATAATATATATAATATTATTTGATTACTGCAAAATACATAACAAAATGAATATAGTACATACAAAATTTGACAGTGCAGAAAGCAGTAATTCTGGATAAGAGAATGGGTTTTAGCTGAACGCGATCACAAAGTGCTCTCATATCCAAAGCGAAAAACAAAACAAATATACATGCACAGAGAAAAATTCAAAGTGTTTAGGAACCAAGAGAATTCAAGGCAAATTATGCCCCTCATGAAAAAGTGATCATGATAACTGACTGAGAACCCAATTAAACCCTGCCTATAATCAAATGGTTCCAAAACGAATCATATATATTACAAAAAAAAACCCATTATTTCAATCAACCTTAATTTAATCAAACTGTAAAAAGTATTTCAACAGCCTGCTTTAAAGTTATAAAGATTATTGACAAGACGCAAATCAGATGGTCTTCATTCCAGATACGTGGAATTGAAATAAACATAGAATTGAAGAAATAAGAGTCCTTGCCGATTGGTGCAAAAGCCTAGTACTCTGCATTTGCATGTTGAAATCAGAAGCAAAAGAGCTGGGGTCAAATCATTTAAAACTTAAAACCCCGAACAAAGCAAGCCTTTGAATTTTGAAAGCATCTTCAAGCTGACTATATTCAATCAAGAAGTCTGCTCAAGTAAGGGGGGGGGGCGAGCGTCGCCTTTGGGTGATGCTTAAAAATAAGTACGTTGTAATTTTCCTTTGCACTTTCTCTAATCTCTCCAAATGATTCCTTTGATGAGTGCCCAAACAATGCACAGTAAATACTATGGGGCAAGATGAGAGCTTTGTAGAGGTCATCATGCATTGAAGACATATTTCTTGTGCATCTGATGATGAAGCAGACAGTTTTTGAAACGCTTACTTGAATTGCAGCTATATGAAGTCAAAGGAAAGATCACTAACTGAAAAAAGGTTTAAACCCAGTATTTGAAATGTTACTTCAGCAAGTTTACTCTCGCCATTTTGTAATTGTCCACAATAATCAGAACTTAGATCTAGTCATATCATTACAAAGAGCATTTATAAGATTGCTAGGCATACTTATTAGAATTCCAATTAAATATGTTGTGCATATCATCTTCAAGAAACATCATGATCACTTTCGCGTAAAAATAGACATGAATAATTGCTGCTGATCAACTTCTCAAACGAAGAGAGGAGAAGAAACAACATCCATTTAAATCATTGACAAAAAGTAAAAAGCATATAGACCAGACAGAGCCCTGGGGGAACACCTGAGTTTTACAGAACACCACTGAAACTGCACCCTTGAATACAACCCGCTGCTTTCGGCTGAGAGAAAGTTTTGATCCACTGAGAAGAAAACCTCGAATACCCAATGGATGGAGTTTTGAGAGTAAAATGTTGTGGTCTACTTTATCAAATGCAGACGCGGAAATCAAGAAAATACCATCTACAAGATTACATTTACGATCAATCAAGGTGATTTGCTAAGAGATGAACATATTTAAAAACTAAAAAACCCAACATTTGCTCGCAATTTCTCCACTCTGCGCAAACCCTCTGGTTATCTGACAAAATGTTATGTTCATCCACACATAATTCATAATACAACAGAATTAACTTCTTACTTCTCCATTCACTTGCACAAAATACTAGTCAGTGAGACAGGACGGTAACTACCTCATCACCTTCGGCTTATCACCACCTTAATAAACAGGAACAACATTAGCTTCTTCCAAGCCTTTGGAGCTTCACCTTTCTGATAAAGAATTAAACAAATCACACAAACAGGAGCAAGCCTCATTACAAACATGAACTTTCAGAAAATTGGAAAACAACTAATGGATCAGCGTTGACACGTACATGGCGCTATTTCTCGGCTATAAGGCTTGAAATTATATCAGAATACGAAAATCTTATCATAGTTACAAAAACTTCTTCTTATGCACGCATAGACAATTCCGGTATATTGTTTACTAGCCATTACCCATGTAACCATTTTATTGTGAAAAATTTGGAGTGCTTCTCCAAAAAACAAATTTGGTTTATTGCTTTAAATGTCTGTATGTTAGATATTAATGTGATTGTGTGCAACGGTTTCTATAGCACTTTCCGAAAAATTGTTATTCGTGACAATGGCGAGAGACGAAGGTATACAGGATTCCTAATCTCAATATCCAAAAATCGTTTTTTTAACCCTTTCATCACGCCAGTGGCAATACTAGACTGTGGACTAGATTTCCTGTGATTGGAAAGAAGATAACCTAGATTTAACTCAGGATTCTGCATTTTTGGGTGGAGAAAATTAATTTATAGTGTTTTCTAGAGCTTCCACTCCAAGGTTAAGGATTTATATTTGTTTTACATGTTTTATCGAATTGTCACATAAGAGAGGTGAATATTTTAGCGCAATTATGAATTAATTGTTTCAGACATTTCAAATAGCTTTGTTAAAAAATCCCTCTGATGAAAAGAAATTAGTATACAATAGTCCCTTTTTCTGTCCTCTCTTGATATACAAGCTCATATACGAGGCTATTATAACCCTGTGACATAAGTCAAGAAACAACATCCGCTACGCTCGATCTTTTGATAGCATAATCCTGATTAAATTTCCCTGAAACATTGGGTGGCGTCTGTGTAACATGTCTCTTCGAAAATGTTTCTCTCATCAGACCATAGGCAGAACATCCATCCTCCTTTACACTAGATGTAGAACTCTGACATTTCACTAGAAGCATACCTGTGTAAGTTTATCGAAGCGAATACAATCCTGTTCCATAACATCGAATAATTTTGTCATTGATATAACGAAACCAATGTTTGGATTACATCGCGTAAGCATATCTCTGAATCGTACACACTTACATTATCTTGCAGTTGAAACGACCCTTGGCAGAACACGAGCGTCATTCAAAAAGTTCTACTTCCACCTTCATATAGCTCTGTTTGTAGAAATGTGACATGGCGTGTTCCATGGTGTCCTACTTTGAATATTCCGTAACGTGATAGAAGGGTTTTTTTTTAATACTTTTAATAATACCGTTTTATACATGGCACATTGTGTTTGAAACCCTACTGCATTCTCCAACGTTATTTCTTATTTCACAGAAAGCAGGCGGTAATTGATCCTTTCAAATTGGCTGCAACAAAGAAACCCGCACTTACTGACTACTCGCCTCCTAACACTAGACTTACCCCCGCTCCGCTCTGTCCTCTGGGTTTATAGCGGCACTTGTTAACGATAAATCCGAAACTAAACTGATGACTTTTCACCTTACCACCCCCTATCTGGACAGCCTGCCAACCAACTTGTCAACAGGACGCGAATTACACAGGGCGCCTGGAATTAACATTAGGTAGGTAGGGAGTAAGCCCGCCGAGACTGTACAATCTGTAGGGAACTGTCTCCAGCATTATCGATTCACAAGTAACGTGATGCATTACCTTGCGCACTTCTCGGTTAATTTTGAATGCTAATACGGGGACAACTATACGCAATCACCAGGTGGATCATGGCACGCGACTTATAAATCTCATTTACGATTACGCGACCTAATAAGTTTTGGATAGTCATGAATTAAGCAGAGTACAGTTGCAGCGCTTCACTTTCGTGCATTTGTGATTGTGTAATACATTTTTTTCTAGAGGGCCTATCCGAGTGCCCAAGTATGGCAAATAAACAATAAACAATAAAATAAAAACGGAAGGGGAAGGAGAAGCTGAGAAATCAGAAATTGCCCTTGTGAATTTTCCTCGTTTTTTGTTTGTTTGATTGTTGGTTGGGTGTAGTATTTTTCTTTTGGAAGGATCGGCTGATCATTCTGAAAATAGGCCCTACTCATGCATACAGCAGGTGCAACACAGCAGGTGTCCATCCAACTGACCGTAAGTCATCCTTGTGAACAGGTAATTAAACATTTTTGTTCAAGGGTTGAGCTAGCAACTTTATCATACTGTACTTTTCCTCAAAAATATTAATATGAGAGTAAAAGGTCAATCCACACTAAAACCGATTTTTCTTTGATTTCCGTGTCATTTCCTTTCCTATCGCTTTTATGTGAACTGATCGTTCTAACGTTGCTGTGATTTTGTGATTTCTTTTATTTTATCCCCTGGCTTGAAAAGCAGAGTGGGGGGGATATGCGAGGGGGCGAATGTCTGTATGTGTAGTGTGTATGTGTGTGTTCAGTTTGGTCTAGGTTTTGGTTAGTTTTGTTTTTCGTGGTCTCTTCGAAAAGTTAAGTCCGATTTAATAGACGTGGAGACTTGGGGTTAGGTGCATTAGGGGTTCTTCATGTGTGGATGATGTCAAGGTATGACCAAGGTAAAGCGTCATCTGCAGGTCATGTTCCAGACTGCCGTCTTGCCCAGTGGGATGACGCAAGTTACTTGCTGTTAGGATTTTACTTATTTTAAAATAAACAAAACGTGGAAACTCAAGAACCCAAAAACAACAAAACTGTTCCCAGCACTGTGAAAGCGAATATAGGCTTCTTGTTAAAATGAATTAATTTACTCCAATCCAGATAAACAAACGTTCTCACCGACGGGATGCATCTGACCCAAAGAGACAGCCCTGTCCCTCCTCTTCCCCTAACCACAGGCCCTACGCCGGGGGGGGCACTTTCTGCTGTTTTTATTTTTATAAAAAAAGATCAATTTATAGAAATTCTGATTAGAAAATCCACTTTTTGCGATAGATGTTTCACAAAGTTTAAAAAAGGAGCATTTTGTTAAGGGGCGTTGATCAACTTTTACCAAAAAGTCTACTTTTCCGAGCCCTGCAACCCTCCCCCACCCCCTCCCCCCAAAAAATCATGTCAACCAATGTTTATTGAAATGGTGCGTGCGGGGAATCTCTCCCTTGTCAAAAGCATTACGTTAACAAACTGTTCCAAACGCATAAGGTAGGACAACTTTTGCAGACTACATCCTAGAGTACAGAGATTCGTCGTCCTCAGAGCTCTTATTTCTCTTTACCTTCTTTCTTTTTTCTTTTTTCTTTTTACCCATTTTTCCTCCTTCCCCTAGTCCCGGGCGTCGAGAAAGCGGGATTGTTGTAATTCGCACCTGATAATCCACAAAAGGGAAGACGAAGACGGGGTCCCAATTATCCTATTTTTTCGATTGAAAGGTTACGATTTGGGAGAAAATTCGAAGAACAAGTCGACTTGTTGACTGTTGGTACAAAACTATGTGCAACGTGCACGGATTCTTTTTCCCAAAAGGTTTACACTTTTCGAAGTCCCCGACCCCAAGAATCCTTTGTATGGACCTAGGGCCTACTTCGCTCCTCCCCCCCGTTTCTCCCCCTTTTCTTCTTCTTCTTTTCCTTAATCCTTCCTATAACCCTCCTTCTCATAGCTTGTGTGCAGATTAATTGCTTGGTCAGACCCCCTCTTCGCCCGGTAAAAGCCGTCGTGTCAGGGGGAACTTCCCCCCCCGCCCTTCCGGTTGCCCAGGTTAGTAGGTACTAGGACAAATTGACCTTTAGAAATGACCTTTGACTTTTGGGTCACTCTATAACCCTGATAACAAACGGCAGACTTCCCCCCTACCTTCATGCTAATTATTAGACCCATTAGCCCACCCCTGCCCTGCACTCCATCTTGGAAGCGACGCGTATGAAAGGCTGTTTAGCCCCCCGCCCCCCCCCCCCCCCCCAAGTTAAAAATGTTACCGAACTGTCACCCAAAGACCCCTATTTGTGGGGGGGAACATAAAATGTTTTCACACACCCCGGAGAACCTCTATATTTTAAGATAATTTTTCAAAAATCTCACCCAAAGACCCCATTTTTTGAAAATTTTGTGTCACTTGTCACTTCCGGAACCCCCTATTTGGGGTAATTGGCTATCTCTCACCCAAAGGCCCCTCTTCTTTCCTTCCCCGATTTTTTTTCAGTCCTCTGTCATCACCGAATGCCCTTGGGTTTTGGAAAGCACGGCCTAAACAGCCATATCCTTTCCATAGGTGAGTGCCTCCCCCCCCCCCACCACCCTGTATCACCCATATTTCAAAGTATCATAACGAAATCATACCGTACAGACAAACATATCGTTTTTAGTATAACATATCTGAGGATTTTGCGATATACGAGCAATGACTAAAAAAATGTCGACATTTAGATATAGTGTGGGTTTGGTTTGTTTTAAAAATTCCTTTAGGATTTTCATGCTAAAATTGATTTTGTTTCTTCGGTGGGTTTCAATAGGACCTAAAGTGTCAGAACTTATGGGGTGCGATGTCGGACGATGCCCTCCTGCTTCAAAGGGGGGTGGGATGTTAGTACAGGGAAAATTTAAATCGAGTAAATGGTGTTTTAATGTCCACTAACGCGTTCGTCTCCTCATAAGGGTTCAAAATATATGTGCCCTAGGTTTCAACTTTTAGTTAAAGCGGTTATAGCCCTTAAGGTTCAAGGTCACCCGGGGGTAAATGCCTCCGAGTGTTGAAAGTGGTGTCAATCATTCCTTTGTCATACTTAAACAAACTGCAGTTTATTGATTTTTTTGATATCACCATTACGACATCCCGGGGAAAGTTCTGGTTGCCCCCATAGACCATGTATACCCCTTTCGACATTTTGCTAGGTAATTAGCCAACCAAATGTCACACACTGTAAAATAATCATTTTTTGGAGCCTGTAGACAATACAAACAATTATCAGCCATTTCAACCAAATCTGAGCATTGGTAAATTTTTATCCCAGGATGACCCTTGACCCATTATGGGGCTATAGCGCTTTAACTAAGGTCGGAACCTAGGGGCAAATATATACTTTTTTCTAATCATTATAAGGCGACAACATGTTATGTACATAAAAACACAATTTGACTCCATTATAATTTTTTCCCTTCGTAATATTTCCCCACTTGAGAAGGGTTCAGCATTTGCCACCCCATCAGTTTCTTACGTTCTGGTCCCTATTGGATGAAAAACAGCAAGAAACAACTTTAGCACCAAAAGCCTACGGGAACTGTTTCAATTGACATACCAAACCACACTACTAGCGCCTTTCATAATGTAACAAAGCGCTTTACATTTATTCCGCTGCCACTAAATCATGTTTTCAGCTTGCCTTAACAATTCACAGTTTCTCATACCTTTGGGCGGCGCTCAATGACTTTGTTCTAATAGGACAATGTCTAACACTTCCCATTTTTACTCCTGGGGGGAGAGATGCAAGCGAGTGTAAAGTGCCTTGCCCAATCCTCGAGCGGACTCGCACCCAGGACCTTTGGGTCGTGGGGTGGTCGTTTGTATCCACTGGACCACCTGCGCCCTCATGGTTGTGAGGTAGAATTTTGTTGAATGACCCCGTTAATCAGAAAAACGTTTAATGGTCAAAGACCGCAGCATCAAAATATTTAACGGTGATTGGACGTTAGCTGTATTTTCATTAGTGTTGTTTTTGCACGATAATGTCTCAAATGGTTATCCATAAGCATCTCTGCTTACAAATATGTCCCTGACATCAGTATAAGTATGCAGTCATGTAAGATCTGTGATCTCTGGTAGAAGGTCAGGCCTTCTGCCAATCCGCGTGAAACCCGCCACGGAGGTCACGGACTTGCCCAATCAGCGTAACACCTTACCGCGTGACTCGTGTTTACGATGTATGATCTATCACCTGTTTGATCCCGCGGGAGAAACGTTTCATTCTGCTGTATCCTTTCATAGGTACTTGACGTTGTGATGTTATCTGACGACAAGACGAAGGCTGGTTGTAATAAAATACTTGCGACTGAGGTCATCATTCACCGAGTCACGTGCGTCATTTCAGAAGGAGCGCAAGGTTCCTCCCCTTGCAACTTACCCGTAGTCTCCGGGGCGCTTCCGCCGTCCCCGCTACAAATTGGTGGTCAGCAGTGGGATCCTATTGACGACGGTGCGAGTCTGTGGTGAAAGGGTTTACGATAGCGCCGTAGGATTTGTAGTGCGACTGAATGATTCACGGATACGTTGTGTGGGGCAATAGTGCTAGGAATTTGTGTTGTTGCGGACGGAGGCGACGTCTGATGGTGTGTGCGACGAAATAAGTGGTGCGCTGACTGATACGGGGATTCAAACGGCTACTCTTAGTGAGAAAGATTCTTGGCCGCCGTATGCTAACGTCCGGATGGTGTGTGGCCGACGAAGTAGTGGTTCTGCTGGGTACTGCTACGGGGGAATCAACGTGCGACTTAAGAGAAGTAATCGATGGCACCGGAGGATCTGGGAGAAGTGAGATGAGCGACAAATGGAGGGGAGGCACGACGAAGGCGGAGGGAGACTTAGTCTTGACGATATGGATGGTGTCGCGGGCGGTGGTGAGGACGTGAGTTCGGGCAGCGATGATTCTGCTGCCAGGTCGGTGGTAAAGGAAATAGTGGACCAGGTGAAGAGTGATGTGGAGAGACATTTTATGATGGATGAGTACGGAGTCGACATAGTACTGACCGATCCGATGGTAATCGTTATGGAGATACATCACCGGGGGCGTTAGAAGAGGGGGGTGATCGCCCCTAAGAGGCGTTCTAGGCGGGAGTGGATTCATTATGGATAGCCTGAACCGACCAGACTGATGTATACGAAGTAGGAGAGACAGGAGAGGCTTAGGCGACGACGAGGTTGGAGTGATTGGCCCGCAGTTGGAGGAGGAGGGACTTAAGGTGGTAAGCGGCGTTCGCTCATGGGCAGAAGAGAGAAGGGGAAAAGATAGTCCAAAATGATCAGTGATTGAAGACAGCAGTATGATGCGGATGTAGGAGGAATGGAGGAAGAGCAAGGAAGGTGTGGAGAGGAGGAGGATCGGTTAAGAGTTGTGGTCGTCGCAACAAGAGAACAGAGGAAGAGCGGATTCGGAAGTTGCGCGTGAGCGCCAGATGTGGTTACAGGAGGCGGGAGAGCGTCTTAGAGCATTTTGTCCTCAATGGAGAAGAACGCAGAGGAGAAGATGCGAAAGTTAAAGGATGAGGAAGCGAAATTGTTGGAGAGAGATACGTATACGGTTAACGGAAAGGCCTATCTACAGGGTTTGTGGGAGAGAATTGTGTCGGGTTACCCCTTAAGTATGAGGATGGTGGGGGTCAGATGCCCGTAGACTGGTGCTAGGTAAAGTTAGAGGAAGTAGACCTGCAATATTGGACCGTCCGAAAGGGGAGATGGAGAGATACGGCAAAAAGCGTCTAAAGTTCAAGGTACATAACGGACAGATGCGAGGGGACGGATGGGCGAGGCTCAGTGAGACAGAGTATGAAGAGTGGAGGAGTAAGCTTAAGCCCGTCAGCCAAGGAAGTAGAGAGTTAGGGAGATCGTGTCGGCCGACGATCGTAGCGGGACGTGGAAACCAGAAGCATAGGAGAGCGGTGTCGACTGACAGGGAAAGAATAAGAAACACCGTCCCCTTTGCCTATGGACGGCGTGGTGCGAATAATTGTCCTCGTTGACCGATGCGAATGGAAAATAGCAATACAATAGCTTAATAACCTCGATACGTGAGGCCAGACCGTGCCTTGCTACGGATGTTCCACCCCGCATCTGAGAGAGAATCAGGCGTAAGGGAGGTGGATATGAAGTAGACGTCCTAGCTACAGACCGGAGGTATTAGTGAGGACCCGGACTTTTTTGAAGCGTCCTCCTTTGGCAGAGGGGGAATAAAGGTCACGATTGTCCAGCAGAGTTTGCAGCGAGGTGGGGAGAGAGGCCGAATATGAAAGAAGGTTTTTTGAATACGACGGGAAAACGCCCTGGCAGGATTTTCGACTGCATTTCAAGGCTTGTAGGTTAATACAATCAATGGTACTGATAAAGAATCGCACCTTATCATCGTTGACGTGTTTTCCAGGGGGATGCCTTGTCTACCTGATCATTATGACGTTAACCCTCAGGAGATGACCTTTGTAAAACTGATGGACGTGATGGAGAAGGGGTTCGGGCCGAGGGATGTGTGCCGAAAATTACTTTCATCAAGAAATTGCAGCGGCGGAGCAGAGGCCGGGTAGAGATCCTTCATTCCTTTGGATTGATAATAAAGAGACTAACGCCGCTAAAGCGTTTTCCGCAGACTGTAGAACAAGGTAGAGTATTTGTTGCAAGGGTACTTTAAATAAAGATGCAATAGCAGATTCGATCATCCGGAAAGATCTGTTCCAGGCGAGGGCCATGGCACCTTAGAGTAGGCAATCAGGGCAAGGCCCAGGCATAGAATCGTTCCCCCGGTAGTGAGAAGTCGATGAGTAGGAGTAGGCTGGTGCAAACGAATTGGTTTGAGTTCAGTTCACCGGCCCCCGACAAATTGGATTTCGCCAAGTTAGAGGCCAAAGATTGATTCACAGGAACTAGGATTGAAGCATGTGTTGAGGAGTTGAAAAGATCTGTAAGAGGGGGGTTGAGGTCGGCCAACGAGACGAAGCTGCCAAGGGCGCAGTCGCCTAACGGGTATCAAAGACAGAGCAGTGGGACGGCACAGAGACGTGTAAATATCCCCGCAGAACGCCCACCGCCCCCACCGGGCCTCCGTTATGCCTTTAAAATTGTCAGAGAGCCTTGACACTTCGCAACTGAGATTTGGGCGAGACGGTAAACCACACGGCAGAGAAGCCGAGAGAGGTGCGGTTTTTTCCGGCTGCGAAGAGTTTTGGGTCACAACTACGAAGACTTGGCCCGTTACCGGATGGGGGGGGTCGCAGATTGTCGACAAGGAATGCAACCCGTCCTATCATTGCCAAATGTCCGGGAACGAGATTGGGCCAACCCAAGGGTCCATTGGAGGTCCGGCGGCAATCAGAGGCCCGATTCAGTTTTAAACCAAGAACGGATTCGGTGTCGTGGGATGGACTCAAGGGGGTACATATGGTAAAGGTTGCAAATGTTAGAGCAGTAGGCATAATTACATAAACGTGATCGAGAGCGTAGATTGTCGACTGAGATGGGCGGGGGAGAAACGGCAGGAGTGGCTGGAGACACGCAGGAGATGGCGCCGAAGCGAGAAGGGCTCAAACGGAGGCTTGTGCATCTTCGTGATGTTGAGTGGATGACAAGTTCGATGATTTGAGGAGTTCTGCAAAGGCGGACATTTATGTACCGGTGTGATGTTACAGTGGGTTTTGTCCTACGTCATTTCTGCTAACCTGGAACTTCAATTCGCTTATATGCCGATGGATTTGTACCAGATGAAAAAAGTCGGATAGAAGCGACCTAGGCTTCGGTTTTCTATACACACTCATTCATGCCGATGGGCAGACCAGGTACCGACGTGGGGACTAGCAAACCAAGATATGTGGGGAAAATGGCTGCCATGCGCTGAGTTGATTGTCGCGACGTGAAATGGCGATGTTGGGGATGGATTTCCTGACACAAACTGGGGCGATAATGATATTGGTCAACAGCAGCTCCACATTGGAGGTGAAAAAAGTACGATGTCATTACACGCATGAGCTTAACTCCAACACTCAAAGTTGTGGCTGTAGAGGATATAGTGTTGCCGGCCGCGCATCAAGTAGTTGTATCTGCTGCGATATTGCATGCAGACCAGGGGGAGTGTGAGAGCTACTAGTTAATTCATGTCGGACAGATAGGTGGAGAGGGAGCTTTCCAAATACCGGAATCGTGCGAAGTCGAGAGCGTTGTGGGTAGTAGAGACCGTTAATGGTGTCCCCCTTTACGATATCGGAACTAGGTGGCCAAGCGGTCTAGTGAAAGGTCAGACTGTGGTCCAGTTACAATTACTAACTGTGTTGACTTTCCTCGAGAGGTTAACAAGGCGCGTTACGCTAGGCAAGTTTGTGCTGGTGGAGGGAGAATGAGTTGCGAGACTAGGATGGTGGGGGCCGGGCGAGATCAAATGGTGATCCGGCGGAGGTGCCTGAATATCTGAAGGAGCTGATTAGAGCAGAGTAGACACACCAACACCCCCTAATGGGAGAAGGAGAGAGAGAAAAATTTGTCTGAGTTATTAGCGAACTATCAGGATGTGTTTTCTAGCGGGTAGTTTGGTATATTGGTAGGACGACGAAGTGAAGCACAGTATTGATACTGGGAGTAGTGCCCGACCTATTCGCAGCCATTGAGAAGGTCATCCCAGTTCATCCCCCGCAGCAGGGTGAGGAGGTGGAGCGACCAGTGAACGAGTTGTTGGAGAAGGCTACATACAGCCTTCAGATATTGCTTTGTCCTAGCCCAGTGGTGGTTAGTAGCCAAGAAGGATTGCTCTAAGCGCCTTTGTCTGGACTACGAGGTTGAATGAGGTCACGATGAAGGACGCGTATCCTTCGCCGCGAATCGATGATTCGTTGGATGCCTTTAGAGGGGGCGCAAATGTTACTTTACAACTCTCCGAATTTTGCTTCCGGTTACTGGCAAGTTGAGATGGACACGGACGCTAGAGATTAAATCTGCCTTCTCCACCACCAGCGTACTTTATGCCTTAGGAAACTGTCCTAAAAAAACACCATTTGGGCCTTTGCAATGCGCCCTCAACGTTTGAAAGATTATTGATAGATTGTTGTCTGGGATTGAGATGGGAGACGCTCTTTGTTTATTTAGACGACGTGATTGTGTTCGGTACAGACCGTTCAGTCATAATCGGTTAGAGGAGGTTTTGCAGAGTTTTCGAGGAGCCCGGTTGAAACTCAAGCCCTCAAAAGTGTTCACCACCCTATTCAAAGGAGTGACGTATTTGGGGCACTATTGTCTGAAAGGGGTATCCATCCGTCCAAGATAGAAGCATGTTCGGTATTGGCCGGACGCGAAAGACGCCCACGCAGGTGCGTAGTTCTTGGGACTGGCGTCGTACTAACGGCGGTTTAATCGTGGATTTTTTGCTATATCCGCGGCAAATCCTCTCACGGCTGCAGAGAAGTTGGTGTTTTGAATGGACAAGCAAATGTTACGATGGCGTTACACAAATCACGTTGAAAGAGTTTGCGCTCATGTCCAATTTTTGGCTTACCCACGGCCAGAGGGCCAATTCATCTTATACACTGACGGACTCCAGGCCCAATTTGCAATAGGGGGCTACTGCCACAAGAGCAGGATGGCGAGGTGAAAAAAAAAGGGTTATATCTTATGCGCCAGTCATTGTCAGCCAGAAGCGAAACTACTGTTGACGAGAAGAGAGCTTCTTGCTGTGGTGTATTCCTCAAAAGTATCGTCACTACCCGTAGGCGGAAGGCAAGTGAAAGGAGGACGTACCACGGGTCGCTAAGGTGGTTTTTGGTAACTTCAAAAACCCTTAGGGTAAGCTGGCGAGATGGCTTGAGGTGCTTGGTCCAGTTTCAACATCGAGTTGGAGTACAGACCGTTGAAGGCGCCATCCAACGCAGACGGCTGTCAGATCCCCTGTAACAGTGTGGGAGGGAATGGAGCTAAGAATGTCCAAATGAGGAGGCTGAGGAGGAGCAGAAGCAGAGGAGATCCAGATACGTGTGAGAATCGGGTGCCAAACAGAACCGGGCTGGAAGTGACGGGACATTGGAGTCTATCAGATGGTCCTTGGTCGGAAGTGTGGTGGAGTCAACCCCCGGGCGATCGGGAGTGCGCAGGAGCCTGCAGTGGATGCTGGCCGCAGTACTCATCTCGGCGGCGTGGGCCCGGATCAGAGTCTGGAACATCATTCTCGACAAGCGATTGAGCGGATAGACACCCTGACCCGTCGTATTGGTTGAGGTTTTCGTAATGTGACTATAGCACCGGAGATCTCCTAGAGATATACGTGAGGCGCAATTGGCGGATGAGACAATGTCTGTGTTCCTGAGGAGAAAGGGAGCCTGGGAGGGTAGACCCCCCCCCCCCCGTGAAAGATGTATTCTGCCTTGTCGTCTGCATTGACGACGTATTGGGGCCAGTGGGACATGTTGGCGGTGAAGGGAGGCATCCTGGTGAAGAGATGGGAGAGTGGAGATGGAAAGACTATTAAAGTGGCTGGTCGTGCTACCAAGGACCATGCGGATCGAGTGCTAGATGACTGCTCGGCTGGCATCGAAGGCAGGAGCGCACTTGGGTCGGAACAAGACCCGACCAAAGGTTCGAGAAAGGTAATCATGGGTGGGGATGAGTGCCGACCGTGAGGTCCTATCTACGCATGTGCGTAGGCGGCGCGAAGAGGACGGTACCGCCAAAGCTTCACCGGCCCCACTTCACAGTACAAAGTAGGAGCCCCTCTGGACCGGGTAGCATTGGATGTGTAGGGGCCTCTGACCGAACCGGGATGATGGGACTGCATATATCTTAGTCGTTGGCGTTACTGGACCCGTTGGATGGAGGCATATGCCATAAGAGAGCAATGTGCCGAGACGGTTGCAGCGAGTATGGATGAGTTCGTCTGTAGGTTGGAGTTCCTAAGGAACGCCCATTCCTTCGACCAGGCCGTAACTTCGAGTCGAAGGTATTCAGAGAGATGTGCCGGATATTGGGGATTGGAGAAATACCCGTACGACCCTGTACAACCCCAAGTCGGACGGCCTTGTCAAAGCGTTTACAAAACCGGACTATTGCCAAGCCGTGTCATCACTCTAATTCAACCCTCCAGAATCAATAAACGCACTGGAGGAACCAGTAGCTCTTTTGTGGGCTTCGCTTATCGTTCAGGTGTTCAGAAATCGACCGCGAGAGCCCAAAATGATTATGTTGTGGGCGAGAAATTAAGGGTTCCCGTTGACTTGGTGGTTGGTGCAGTACCAGAAGAAGAGAATGCGAAACAGACTATGTGGAGGAGTTGAGAGAGCGTATAGGGGAATTCATGAAGAGGCACGGCACGCTTTGGATTTAGTATGAATAGCAGAAACCGGACTACGAACGCGTTTTGGTGCATGGTCCTGTTTAGGTCAGGTCATTTTCGTCTGGTTGTATAAAACATACAAGGAATTTCGACTTTCCAGGAGTAGCCCGGCCCGTGGGAGGGCCATATCTGTTGGTACCGCGCTCTCAGATTGGTCTTCCGGGAATCCCAGAGGTCTGCCCGCAGTAAGCCTAGAGTTGTGTTCAATCAGCGGTAGGTAAAGTCTATGAAGGACAGAGTTGGTGGGATGGGACTACCATGTGCCAGAAGTAGAGCTGAGGTTGGACCTGTTGCAACGGTCAGATAGGCCTATAGAAAAGACCCGGTTTCTCGACGACGGGGAACAGTAGCGCCGAGAATGATTGGTGACGTAGAAAAGGGACACCTGACGAGGACGGGGCTCCTACGATAAGAGGGGATGACTTAGTCATGGTCGAGTTGGCTGCGATTGACGATCTGCCTGCAGTCAAGAAGGGAAGTCAGGAGAAGACCAGGAGCGGATTGGCGACTGGAGGATGAAAAGGGAGCGGACGAGTCGTCATCAGTTGAAGAAGCAACAAATGAGGCTGAGCCGCTAAAAGGGTTCATAGACTTGGTAATAGAGCAGAGCTGAGTGGACGTCCGAAGGGCGAAGGAAAAGTCAGGAAGAGTACGCTTCGACCCGGTCGTACACATGAAGTACGTACCATGGAAGAGCGCGGAGGCCGCTGAAGCATAGGAAAATGACGTGCCGATTCGAAGAAACAGAGAAAGGTAACAAGCCCACCGGCCGCGGGCTGATACTTATCCTGTGTTAGTTGACGGCACGGAACCAAGGAGGAACCCTAAGCGCAAAGCGGCGAAAGCCCCATAGGTTCCGCTGATTGTGGAATATTTCAGATACATTTTTGATTTTGTATGAGTAGGGGAGGAAGAATAGCAGATGATTGAGACCCTTGTATATAAGGTAATTCTACAAGAATCATCCAATGATCGTGCTGCGACAATGAAACTAATCAAGCATGAAATTTGTTCTTTGAGCAATTTGGATGGGTAGTAGACATAATTAGAACAAGCGTAGGCATTAACGGGCTTGGTGAATCCCAACACAGGTGTCTAGTGCAGCGTGGTTGTTCACGGTGAACGAAATTTTAAAGATTGCAGCTTCCATCATGACTGGATGAATGGCCAGACGGGCCGGTTGACTTGAGACGAATGGCGGACGTGCCCGCATTACTTTGAATGGCAGACGAGCCAGGCGACCTTTGGATGAAGGGCATACCGCCAGACGGACTTGGATGAATGGCCAGATGGGCCGGCCAACTTTGGATGAATGGGCAGACGCGCCGGCCGACTTGAGACGAATGGCAGTCGCGCCATACACTTTGATGAATTGCCAGACGGGCCGGACAACTTTTGATGATGTCAGACGCGCCGGACGACTTGAGATGAGATTGTCAGATGGGCCGGACGTTATACTAATGCGACGCAACCGCGGACGATTTGGATGGCCAGACGGGCCCGGATACTTGCGATTGGATGGCCAGACGGGCCAAACGACTTTGGATGAACGACCACCGGGCCGAAAGACCTCACATGGACGGTCGATAGTAGAGCCAGAGTGCTAAGACTGCACCTTGAGATGGATGCTGCGGGCTCAAGATAAACCGAGACAGCGTCGAGGCCAGGTTAATTGTTAGATACCAGGATTAGTGGTGTACCAATACGAACAAAACACCGAACCAGTCTGGTGGTGTGCTGTTAATGGGGTGATCCACCAAAATTGTCCCTCTGCGATGGACTCCGTAGGTAATAGAGACGACCGGCGTCCGGATCGATGTGAGGTACAGCCAATCTGCAACACTGTCGTGAGTATCCGTCAAAACATTGCTGGACGGCTGTTGACGCAGTGATGCTAAAGGTTGGGTCCACCAGGCATGCGCTCAACACCACGGGACTGGATGCGGTCAAGGGCGGGCTACATGTTGGATGATTAACTGGTGGAGATTCTGCAATACTTGACCAAATCGAACCGGGCTTTACGATGACAACAGAGCTGCTGTGAGGACAACACCTGAATAGAGCGATGACTACGCTTGACTGCTGTGGCGTCAAAAAAAGATTGTAAGTATACATGATTAAGGAATAGCATTTTCGGTGCTCATTCCAATCCCGTTGGGGGGGGGGGGGGGGGGGGGGGGAAACTTACATCTCTGTGTGGGCCGGACGGCACATCTTGTGAGGTAGGGGGTATCTGGGGAGGGGCTGTGAAACGGGATTGGACGTAGCTGTCTTTTTTCCTTATGTTTTATTTTGTCCCGAATATGTCCAATCAATTCAAAATGGTTAATCCATAGCTCTCAGCTCTCTGATTACCAAATAATTCATTACAAACACAATTCAGTACTTAGAAACTTAATTAATAAATGCGCAAGTCATGTAAGCAATCGAAGAATCTTGATCTATTTAGAAAGTTCATGATGCCTTCTGCCGCAATCTCTCTCTTCTCGGTCTGCTATCCGTTTCTCCACTTCTGTCTCTTCTCTTCTTCCACTGCACTTTCCGCGCTTCTTCCCATAAGTTCTTCCTTTTCTGATGAGAAGGCCTTCTTCTTTCTCTGCCAATCCGCGTGAAGCCCCGCCAGAGCCCCGCCTCCCCCCCCCCCCGCCCGCCAACGGATGGTCCACGTAAATTGCCCAAATCACAGATCACAAGTCACTAGATCATCCTAATCCTCATCTTCCTCCACAGAGCCCATGTCAACCCATTCTGCCCTCCTCTATCCTCCCCCCCCAGCCCCCCCCCCGCGCCCCTTTCCTTCTGTGCCTTACTCTTTGCCTTCGAGTTTAATACGGGATACGATGGCATTATGACCTATCACCACACTATGTGGATCGCCGCTGGAAACTTCAGCAGTCGCTGTTCAGTCTGAGTTCTGCTGATAAAAGTCCTTTCATAGGTACTTTGACGTTGTGATTATTTTGACGACAAAAGAAACAAGGCTGGTGGTAATAAAATCCTTGAGAACTGATTCACCGAGTGTCACGGGCGGGTCATTCAGAAGACGGAGTCCCAATGTTCTGCCCCTTGCAACTTACCGGGTAGTAGGGGTGGTGATCTCTCTTCCTCCTTTTTCTTCTTCCCTCCGTCCGCTCTACCCTAGGTTTTTTCCGTTCCCATCTTTCACGCGTTACGTGTCAATTTCAACCAACGAATCAACTATAGCAGGTATATGCTTTCATCACGCTTTCATCATTACAATATCGCTTGGCAGTAATAATACCCTTTTCACTATTTCACGCAGCACGAACCAGCCCCTGCAGTCAAACAAACGCCCCGTCAAACCATCGGTTTGTCCCTCTTGTGTTGTTATAACGTGTGGTGGGGAGGGTGATGGGCCGTCCATTTATGTGTATCAAAACGGGCCCTTTTTAATAAAATAGCACTGTGTCCGTGTTTAAAAAAAAACCTAGTTAAGGGTATAAGAGAGAGCGTTGAGTCTCCAAGCTTAATTTCAATTCAACAGCACTTTTTAATTGCTTTATAATAAATTAATTAATTAATAAAACAAGAAAAAAATACAATAATTATTTATTTTTCAAACTTTTAAATGCAAATGTTTATGCAGAAAACTTTGTCAGAGAGAGAAAAAAAATCTCCATCTCAAAAATCCTCACTTCACTTCATTTTCAGGATTCAGAAGACCCTGCAACACACCTTTGCACTTTTGAAAGAACGCAAGTGAGAAGTAATAGAGAAAAGGGTAAATTAAAAAAAAACATGTTACGTTTGGGGCTTATGTAATGTTTTAACCCACAGCTCTAACCAGACCCACAAAAAATAACAAGTGTTTAATGATCATTATCATACCATCTGTGCGATAATACGGCTGAATTCATTGCATTGTTTTTTTTCAAACACATTTTAAAATGCTTTATTAAAATATAAAAAATTATGCTTTAAATCATTTAAATTAAAAAAATTAAACCGAATTCCACAGTTAAAATAACACCAACCCACTCTTTTTCCTCCCTTAGTGTCAGTTATTTTGTCAAACTTTTAAATCGCCATGTTTAGCAAAAAAAATGTGTCAGATAGAAAACAACAAGTCGTCACTTCAATTCAGGATTTAGAAGCTCCCTCCGCAACACACAGTTGCACTTTGAAAGAACGCGAATTAAAGAGGAACTGTAGGAAGATTGTAGGAGACCTCCGCCATTGTCTGTTACGGTACTCTCTCGTTGCAGCATTCTGGTTATGTTTTGCCGCCAACCCGGGTGCCGAAGTTCCTCCTCTCATAACTGCCGCAGTCACCGGGGTCATTCGCAGAGGAGAAGGGATTGAAATAACGTGCTGGTTGATGTATAGAGCCCGTATTTGCTCAGTTTTCGTGATTTATGGACAATTCTACAATGAAATCATAAAAATCAGGCTTTTGGCATTTAGAACAATCATGTAGTAATAGTAGAAGTAAAATACGATCTTGTAACGCCAAAAGCACCCACATAGGCCACATGGAAGAATGCCCAGCGTTCGTTTAGCAAGGTAGGAACGAATTCGGAAACAATGTATACGTTATATGCATGGATATACATAGGGCTCCCATTGTAAAGGTTCCCTTCAAGTTATTGATTAGGAGGGCCATTAGGCCGGTTGCAACACGGGTTGGGTTAGGTTTAGGGCTGGGGTTGGTTTTATAGGGCCTCTAGAGACCTAGGGTTTAGATTAGGGTTAGGAATTAGGTGTAGGGTTTGGTTATTGAGGGGGTCCTGGTGAGAGTACAAAAAAATCGGGAATAGACCTATGTGATTTTCTACTTGACAAATAGGGGTTATGTGATTTATATTTTTCTGATGGAGGGGGGTGGGGGTCATGTAAATTATTATTCAGTAAACAAGCACCTATCTGCATAACAGCATTAAATCATATGCGTACCGAATTGTGTGTGTGGGATGGATGTATGGGTTCAATGCACTAGGGCCTATGTAGGCCTAACTTCAGGTTATGCATTTCCAATACATCTTTCAATTTCTCCGGCGCCCTCCATTGTAAATAATGAACGGGCCCTAAAATATTAGTTTAAAGCTAATCTTAGCCGGTCGTACGAGATAAGTAAAATCTGAACACTATTTCGTATCATTCCTGGTTCCGTACAGCCAATTGACATATAACTTAGTTACAGCCAACACCGCAGCTGTATACGGTAATAAGGATAACTCTGTGCCGAACTACTGGGATAACCAATTGTTTCGGCAAGTAAACCTTGCAGTTCGGCAGGGTAATGACGGAGCCCGCATTTTAGGCATGATTAATTGCCGAAAACACGGGCGTTTTCGGCTAATACTCCTGCCGTACGGCAAGGTCATCTGCCGAAAGACCGGACGTTTCGGCATAACCCAGCGGTATTTCGGCGCAGGATATAAACATATATTAACCCATTAAATACTAATAACGTGCCTATAGCTCTTAAAGACACTATCAGTGATTCATCCGAAAGAGTCCGAAATATTTGAAATTCGCAGGAATAGCCTAAAAAGTGAAGGATAAGTCTGTAGTAAGAAATCGCATAAGTACTTTTTTGAACTGAAGAACTGACAGAAAAGGAAGAAAACGGCAGAGTTAAAAATATGAATCTCCAATTAATTACGTGTTGTGTAAGTTGGCAGTACGACCGTAATGACTAAATGTCCGATTTTGTCATTATACGATGCTTTTTGGTCTTTTACCTTTGGGGGATGGCTATTATATGGCGAGTTGGCATGGGGAGTGTACTTGGCGAGTTGATGAGCGAGTTGTGGAGCGAGTTGTAGAGCGAGTTGTAGAGCGCAGTTGTGATTATTGTTGTTAAGTTCTAACAAGTTGAAGAGCGAGTTGTGGAGCGAGTTGTGGTGAGGCGAGTTGTGAGTGTTGTTGTTGCTTTAAAGAATATTTGTGGCGCGATTTTATAGCGAGTTGTGAGTGAGTTGTCAGATCGAGTTGTGAGGCGAGTTGTGATTATGGGTTGTTGCTGTAACTAATGTGAGCGAGTTGTAGGGCGAGTTGTTTAAATGGATGGATTATATATATGATATTTATATTGTAGTATTATTTTTTGTGTCGCCTACCCTAACGGCAGGCAAGACCCATAGGGATTACTTTGTCCACTGTAGTTGTTGTTGATGCTGTTGTGTATGATGATGTCTGTTGATGATGTGAAAAGGGTTAACATTTGCTTGTAATATCCGCATACTTCATGGAATTTAAACCAAACTTGGGTCACAGGGGCAACATGGCATCCCCTTTGTTTGGATTAGGTCAAAGGTCACATACTGAGGTCAAGGGTCATTTTGAGGTCAAGTGTAAAATAGGCCCTTGAAAATGTAAAATTGCCCTCAACTGTGAAAAGTATGAAGTTCATTGGAACCAAACTTGAGTCATAAGTGCAAAAATGTGATCCCTCATTGTTGTGATGTGCAAAGGTCATGATCCCAAGTCAAAGGTCATGGTGAGGTCAAATTGTAAAATAGGCTGAATGTAAAATGACATCATGTGGAAAGTTGAGTTCAATTGGAACCAAACTTGGTTTATGAGTTCACTTGCAACCTCATTTGTTTATGAGGCAATGACATTATTTTATTCAGATGTGTGAACCAGTGAATGACGTTGGTAGATTTTCCCCGGTCCCCCCCCCCCCCCCTTGAACAAGGCTACCCTGAATTACACCTTACATTATCGTGTTCCAGATTTTAGAAGTCTTCCAAATAGCAAGATATAAAAGCTGTAATGGTCAGTAACAGAACGCAACAAAAATATTCTATTTAATTTATGTATCAAGGTTATATCAAGTATCGTCCGCTGTTAATTGACTTCAGGTGACTTGCCAAAGCCGGAGCAAATTATATCTTTTCTTAATTTTAGAGAATACCCATTCGTTATGACTGCTTTGTATTATATGTTAACCCGATTTGGGATTCCTAAATTTTGACGAGGACAGAGAGCTTTTTGTCGACTTTGGTGTATAATTTTCAACACAAGGGAATCCAACAATTTTAAAAGTAGGCTAATGAATATATATATAAACCCATCTTTTAGATTAGAAAAATGACAATATGATTTTAAATAATTTGTTTTTCTGAGACACTTTGTTTGCCGTGTTTTTGTTTATTTCTTTAGTTTTTATGAGGGCTCTAGATAATATAAGTGACTTGAAATTACGAGCGTAAAATAAATACGTGAAATTCTAAATGGGTCCAAACGGGTATTTAAAAACATCAAATGAAATGGGTTTTGACACATCTGATCGTCCCCCTCTCAGGCGTTTCACATTTAGATCAAATTTGAATGTTGATTAGTGTTAAGGCTCGCAACTGATATTTTATTTGATAACAGTTTACTTGTTTAATTAAAGGTATGTATATGATTACAAGATGCCGGTTCCCGACCACAAAGATCCCCCGCCCCTCTCGATATAGATGGAGGGAAATATAATTTTAAGATCACAGGAAGAATTGTGATCGAAATAAGTGGTTCTCCCCCTTCAACTCCACTGAGCTGCTGCATACAGTTGCAATTGAACGATATCAAATGTTGACAATTGACGGACCATACAACTATTTGTAGTTTTTTGAATTTGACCTTAATATACCCTACCTTGACCTTGACAATGCTTGACAGATTTTCGTTTAAGACCTAACCTTCATGACCTACCACATGTTGAGTTAGTTGCAACGCTTGAATACCGTCCACGAAACCTTGAAAATGCCTCAAAATTTTCGGCAATGATGCGTAACTACTACACCTATCACTTTTCATGACCATACTACCATTGTGTATGGATTTGACCTTGGATGACCCCACATGACCTTGAAATGACCATCAAAATTTTGGCACTGAATGTTTGACCACAAGGCCCACCAAGTTCCATCATCCTACCACAATTGACAAGGGCTATAGCCATTTAATTCCATTTGACCTTGAATGACCCCACATGACTTGAAATGACCTTCAAATTTTTCTGCACTGAATGTTTACACAACCCACCAAGTTTCATCATCCTGCCACCATTGCCAAGGCTTTAAGCAATTATAATAAATCACTTTGCCTGCATTTGACCTTTGACCCATGCCAACTGGGCCCCACCTCCGAACTCATCACCGTCTACTTGGGTGACACTATGGTGCGAAGATGGGCACCCATACTTGCTTAGATCAAAGAATTCGTGTTTACAAGGCTTATATCTCCTATTTTTGACCAAATTTGACCCTATTTTTGACCATATTTGACCTTTGACCAGGCCACATGACCCACCTCCGAACCATCCCCAACCGTCTACTTGGGTGAACACCTATGGTGCAAAGATGGACACCCATCTATTGCTTCGCTCAAAATATATCGTGTTTACAAGGCTATATCTCTATTTTTGATGACAAATTTTGACCCTAGTTTTAACCAAAATTTGCCTTTGACCCCAGCCAATGACCCACCTCCGAACTCACCACCGTTTACTAGCTTGGGTGACATCTATGGTGCGAAGATAGACACCCATACTTTGCTCAGATCAAAAGATATCGTGTTTACAACAAGGCTTCTACAATATATCCTATATTTGACTCTTTGGACCTGTGGACATGACCCCAC
>JAMKCH010060259.1:0-45991 GCA_023653785.1 Ophioderma brevispina
CTAAACAAATTGAGTCGGGAAGAGGGAGAGTGTGTTGATCTTTGTGTGTAGTGAGGTTTTCCTGGCTGCTTTTTCTTGAGGCATTTGATAGGTCATCCTGACTTACAGGGCCAGCTAAGTAGTTTGTGTGTTGTGATCTGAGGGGGACCTGTCACAAAACTATAGTCCCGAAGTTTCTTATAAAATGTTTTTGTGTGAAACTTGGGGTTAGTTTGAAATGGTGAGGTTAAAGGCAAGAACAGCACATTTTGAAGAGCACCCCAATTTTGCAAAATGTGAGATTTTTGGCCCAGTTGTGTTGGTAATTGTCCAGTAAAACTATACCTGCGATTTGGTAATGCTCTAAGACACGTAAGACATTGAGCGTAGACCCGTACATGCCATCTTCATGGCTATAAAGCCTATTCCATATTGAAATGACCTTTCCAGGAGCGTTTGAATTATTATCGGGAGATCCTATATTAATTCTTCTAATACAAAACTTCCTTCTTTTGTGATACACAGGTATAGTTAACTAGCCAGTTACCAATGCCAATTTTTTGCAAAATTGGGAGCGCTCTTCAAACAAAAATGCATATTAAGGCTTAAGGTGGGATGGGAAGTCAGGAACATTAGTCACATGGCCAGTTTTTAGTTTTTTTCGTTTAACGGCACATTAACGTTTTCTTTCCATATATTTTTAACAGAATCTATATCTATTTATTTTTTCCTCATTATTTTGTGCATTGTACTGTTACTATTACGCAGTTTTGACCAAGAACAATCAAATGGGCTGTGAACTGCAAAAGGGCGGTAATTTCGCGTATTACGCGCAATACGCGCCTGGCTATTCGGCGCGCGATGTAATGAGCCCATCAGAAACGCCTTGATGCATCGATTCGATTACGCACAACCATGGTAACTTGTATGCAATGTAAAATGGTGCCACGGGAGTGAGTTGCTTTTGCAAAAAGAACGGGGATTTTAAATTCACGATTTGGCCTCATAAATTGTTGACTTTTGATCATAAGTATCCGGATGAAGCAATTTGACCTGTGAAGAAGAGGTGTGCAGAATACGGATTGAAACGCTTGTGGTTTGGAGTAAGGCTATAGTTTGTAGCGAAAATGGACAATATTTGGACAAAATGGCGATTTTCTAAGTGTTCACTTTCGGCGATAATTCAGGATTTCGGTTCCCAGTAAACGAAAAATCCAATTCAGCAACAGGTAAGAAATGAAATGCATGGTATAGGCATATCAAAAGCTAGGGTCGGTTTTTTTAGTTTTTCTTTTGGTTTTTAAAAATCATGATTTAGGTCAACCTTTGAAACATCTTGGCGTTGTTCCAAATTGATAAACGCGTTTTTGGTTTTTGGCTTTTTGGCAAATAATTCGATAAAAGTGCAGAATTTGCAAAAAAGGGAAAATACGACCCTAGACTATGACTCTGTTAATCAAATACGAACCAAGGCACCATTTTTATAACATTTCTATATTTTTTTGTAGGGAACCAAAAATAATGAGTGAAAATCTCAATTTTTATGATTTTCTCAAAAAATAAGTATTTTTGGGAAAAAAATATTATCATATTTGGATTCCTTGAAGTCCTTTCCTTCTCAATATGTATATTTAGAATGTTGGAACAACAATTAAGAAGATACGGCCAAAAAAAAAACAGTTTCCTTTGAATTCCTGACTTCACAGCCACCTTAAGCAATGAGAGGAAATCTGAACAAATCGTATTTTTAGGAAAACAATATGAAATGCAGTCTTTTCCCAATTGGGAAAATAGCAGTGAGTACAGTACGTCTTTTGATTTGTGGTTGTAATTTTAAATGAGATATTTGTTAGAAATAAGCAAATTTTAGGTTTGAAAAGTCAAGAAATCATGGTTTCTTATTTTTACCCACAAAATAGGGGTTTTTTTTGGCAAAAAACACCCCTGCCACCAATTTTTTTTACCACACTATCATTTTCATAATCCTATATAATTGCCTTAGAATAAAATGTTTTGTTTTGTTGTACCGAGGGAGGGGTTTACTCCCAAAAATAAGCACTCTTTTTGAAGTTTGGCCACTCCATTATTATAACAGTATACAAACCCAACTCAAAAGTACATTACAAATGTTTCGAAAGTACTTATCTTATCGGGTGTCATTTCAAGGCTCATGTTTATTGCATGAATTACCACTAGAACTCACCTTATTATAGGCCCTTATAATGGACAGATTCATGTCTCTTAGTAACAATTTTGAGGAACGATAGTCTGTTTCACTAGATAGCATGAACTTTTAAAATGCACATTGACCTAACACAAAGGAAACCAAGGTCAAAATGCCATCCTGCGGTGTGTAAAGCTATCATAATTTTTGTCACATCCCTTTGACAAAAAAAAAAATAGAATATAGGACGTAAGCGGAAAAAGCATGAGTTCCATTTTACACTGAAAACAGAGTTTTGATGCCATCTTGCAATGGACTAATGTATGTTTTCATCTTGCAGTGCACAGTAAGCTATATGTGTCAACAGTCTTTCCAATTATAAAAGTAAATGATATGTAGCCCTCATGCAGTGCATCAGTATTGGAGTGACAGAAATGGTATGTTGTCATCATAAGCCTTTTTTCATGCCAATTTGTTATAGAAATGGGTTCTTTTCAAACATTTCTCAAAATGTGGAAAAAAAAAAATTAAACAGTCCAGTACACTTTCCTCAATCTGAAGTCAAAATTTTCCAAATTCTTGCTAAAAAGGTTTTAATTTTGGAAAATGGCAAATTTGTGTTAATTTTATTATTTTTTTTACACTGGGGGAATGGATGATTTCATCTTTTTTCGGCAAAAATCGGTATAGATGTGGGGTCCTTTTCATCAACTCTTGAGGCATGTCCCTACCCATGACAAACTTTAGCCGGGAACACCCCGGGAGAGAAAATGCATGTAATCATGCATGCACTTTAAGCTATTTAGGTGATTGTACTTGATAAGTCTTTCAAGTCAAATGAATAGAGAAAAAGATGTAATCATTCCAGTACAACATTTAAGCTTTCAATGCCAATCTTTTCATAGAGTTAAATATGTGTCACACATTGCACCTTAAATCTATTCGATGGCAGTCTTTCACATGAACTAAGATAAAGGGTATGTTTTGTAGTCATGCAGTTATCTTTGGCAATGTGGGTGACGTCTTTCAAGTGAACTGAGAAAGACACATTACATGTCATCTCTTGCAGTGTACATTAAAGCCCTATGGGTGCCAGTCTTTTTGAATTGAACTATCAAAAATATATGTTTCATCATGTAATATGTTCACCTTTATCAATGTGGGTGTCAAGTCTTTCAAGAGAAGGGAACAACTAACATCATTCCAGTGCGCATTTAAGCAATACCTTTAGCTACATGTGACAGTCTTTCAAATGAACTACTGACAAAAATAAGTGTCATCAATGTAGTACACCTTTTGGGCATTGTGGTTGGACAGTCTTTTCATGATCTAAGAGAAAAGGACAAGCTGGGCATCATGTAAGCCACCTTGAGAAATGTGGGTGTCAGTCTTTCAAAAGAAAGGACACATTGTCCTCTCCCGTGCCAACAATATGGGTGACATTTTAAATGAAACTACAAAAATTATAATTGTCATCATGTAGTTCACCTTTGAGAAATTTTGGGGGCAGCCTTTTCAAAGACAGGACACATTGTCATCTCCAGTTCCATTTAAGCAATATGGGTGACAGTCTTCATAAGAACTACAAAACTGATATCTTGTCATCAGTAGTTCATACCTTTGAGCAATGTGATATAGTCTTTCAAGAGAAGAGGACACATTGACATCTTCCGTTTGCATTTAAGCAGATAGATGTGAACTCCCATGGTGACAGTCTTTCAATGGAACTCCTGACAAAAATGAAAAAAAAAAAAAAAATTATTGGTTGTCATCATGTAGTACACCTATTGGGCAATGTGTGTGACAGTCTTTAAACATATCTAAGAAAATGACTCTGGTCATCATGTAGGCACCTTTGAGAAATGTGGGTGGCAGTCTTTCAAATGAAAGAGAATTGTCATCGTCTTGGCGTGCTTATTTAGCATATGGGTGAATCAGTCTTTCAAATTGAAACTACTGTCATGTAGTACACCTTTGAGCAATGTGGGTGGCAGTCCTTTTCAAATGATAAAAAATAAATGGATTGTTGTCATTCAATGCACCCTTTGCTACTATGTAGATCTGATCTTTCCAATATGAAATGGGGAATAAAAATTCCTTTAAAAAGAATTGGCAAAACGGTCATCGTTAATGATCAATGTTTGTGTGGGCAGGTTGTAATTTTTGTGGCCATATAGTTAGGCTTAATGTATTTGTAAAAAATGGTTGACATGATTTTGTTAGTTTTGGCAATTATTTTGGAGGAACATGCAAGGCAGGATTGGCAAAATAATAAAGAAGCAGGATAGGTTTATAGGTTTCATAGATGTGTTTATTTCTTTTAAATATGATGTTGTACAAGGAATAGATTAATTATAACCAGGAAGTGGTATTTGTCCATACAATAGTTACCATTACGACAGCTTTCATTGGATTCACTTAAGGTAAAAAGAACAAGAGTTGTATAAACAAGTTTAGGAGATACACTGTTAATGGGATTTGTCAAGGCTCCCCTTCTAGTAAATTTGTTTGCAGTGTGTAGTGGAAAACTAGGTACCGTGTATTAAAGGTTGGGTGTTAGTAATAAATGCTACAGGAAGTCCACAATACAGAATAGTATAAATGATAGACTTAATTTTACAACAAATTTAAGTGTAAAAATAAGATACTGTAATACCATGAAGTGCAAAAATAAATATCATAATATATACGAATATATGTACAGTATAAACTGGGATGCGGTTTAATGGATGGATGTGGTAAAGATAATGCTATATCCCAGAGGTGTTTTTGAGTCTATACTACAATGCCTACTTGCAAATTATATTTCAATGAGGGTATAATTTTTCAAGAAATCTATTTTTGACTCACAAGACATTTGACTTTAATACTCATTTATGTTTTTAGGTGTGGTTTTAAAGGCTGACTCAGGAGATTGAAATATAATTGTTTGTGTTTTAGTAATTTTGTAAAAAAAATAGTCATCTAGATCGAAGCTAGCCACCTAAAGTACTTAATGCCAAATTAGAGATAGATGGATATTTTTTTTCATGCAGTAAGCATTATTATGCAGTATACCAGTGTACTAGGATATTTGTGTTTAACAAAAACTTTTGGAATCCGGAAGTTTATGATAAAGTTGATGTTTGCACTGAAGGACTTTGATTTGAGCTTGTTATTTTACCACAGTGACCAGTGTATGGAGAAGCATTGTGTAAAATGCAAAAAAACATTGATTTTGTTTTTAGAAATAAAGTGCCCTCCCTCATTGGGGAAATCGTTGCGTCGGCCTAAGTAAGGTTTCTGATTTTTTAATGAAATATTTGTGGGTATTTAATTTTAACATAAGTTATGATGTGTTAGTTAAGTGAAACTTTATATTTACAGTTGATACAACTGATAAGACATGTGCAATAGTTAACTAATATAAAAGATATATTTTAATATACACTTGAAGTGTAACATAACTTATACAAGTGTAGTGTAAAAATAACTGAAAATAGTTTATTTTACAGTATGTTTACATTATAAACCGCAGGTGAAAATTGGAGGGAATTGCTACTGTACTATCTATGTGCTGTAAATTAGATGATTCTGTAAATCACGTCTTGAAACTTCAGAAAACTTGAGGACCATAACAGCAATGTATACATGCGCGTCTCGTATCTTTTGGAAACTTCATAAACAATGACGGTAAAATCCCTGCAAAGTCCACTTCAACTGAAGACTTCACCGTTTCATATTTTCCTCCGCGAGTTTTGCCGCTATTGCTTCTTTTACAAACATCTTTTACAAGGTAACATACGACAAAGATAATTGTCCAGAATCCATAAACAACTTTCCGAACTACTTTGATTACAGAACAAAGACTTCTGATATACGCCGGCCCGAACAACGTGACTAGCCTCTTCACTGATTCTGTAAATTAGGTAACAATCTTCTTCCGAGCATTAATGTAGGCCTTAGCTTAAGTTGTTTATCACTCCCTCTATAACTAGTCAAGTGGCTTAATACGCTCTACGTCGAGGTGAAAAGAAACCTTACGGATTTGTACAGTGTTTTCACCTGCAAACCATGTAGATGTTCATGATTTGTAAAAACACGTCTTATAACACTCTTTGGAAATCTTGAAGAACAATAACAAATGCACATTGCGATTTTATCTTAACCTATACGTATCCTAATTACAAATGGTTTTTTCGTCTAAAACTAATAACACAGTTCCTAAATCTAACTTCTAGAAAGGCAAAACCCTGTATTCGTTTGTCCATGCAATCCTAGGGAAAAACATCATGAGATATACTTCGGGTTAAAACCCCTAGCACAGCACTGTCTTCCGACCGTGCGAAAAGGTCCGAGTACCTTTAAAGGCTTATGTGGCATAACATTCTTTTAATGACATGGAGAAGACAAGGATACTTTCACCATGCGTACATCTGTATGCTCTCTGTGGTTGCCAGTCTTTCAACTAACATAAGGATATGTTTTATCCTGCCATGTGCCTTTAATATTGTTGTATATATATGTTTTCAGTGAAAATCTTGAATCTGATATGCTACCTGCCACCTGGGCCAAGAAAGGTTGTAATTCTTTGAAGAGGACCTTCGATAAGTTACTCGGAAATGTGCATGTGCACAAAGGATGCATTCAAAGGGTTATTGAACCATTGTAGACAATCTTAGAAGCCATGAGCTATCTTAATGAACTACATGACTTGCCTCTTTTATTAGAGAGTTGATTGCAGGGGAGTGATCATCGTACAGAAATTTTGGTTCCATTATCTTTTCTATTTGGCTTTCCACACTTTAAAAAAGAAGATGATTAAACATGTCATGGTAAAAGGACAAAAAAGTACCTCTTTTATATAGCCACTGATGCTATTAGGGATTTACAACATTAAACCAGATCTAGATTTGTGAAAAATAATAGCATCAGGAGGTCAACCCCCTAAACACCAGCAGTAGTTCCATAGGACCTTGCATATTTGCATAGAAATGCGCTATGACCACCAAATTTGGTCAAAAGGACCGCTGACCCGAGCACAGAAAAAATCTGAGGTCAAAGGTCACACTTAAGTCAAAGGTCACACATGGGGGAAATGCAGTAGTGTTTTATGATTTCTAGGCAATATTGACTTGCTGATTCCAAATCTTTATGCAATTTTGTCATCCTTGAACATTTGAGATAGGGAAGGGGGAAAATTTCATGGATTTAAACCAAACTTGAGTCATAGGTGCAATCTGGATCTCTCATTTGTTGATGAGGTCAAAGGTCACATACCATGGTCAAAGGTCACTTGAGGTCAAGTTGTAAGATAGGCTGAAAATGTAAAATTGACCTGAATTGAAACTGTTGAAGTTCAATTGGAACCAAACTTGATCTATGGCTATTACACACAAACCCTCATTTGTTTGAGGTCAAAGTTTATGTGTCAAGGTCAAAGGACATATGAGGCCTATCATTCACGGCAGGCGACACAAGACCATGATGTATTTTTTAGTAAAAATGTAAAATTTTGGATGTGAAGCAGCTGGTAAAAATCAAAGTAAGGGAGAACAAAAAGGCATTTCATATAGGGTTCTGCCCATTTTCTTTTGAGACAAAGTTGTTTTATTTGGCCTAAAATCAAGCAATGCACCTCTAAACCATTGGTACTGAAATAACACGCATTTTTTATTAGGTGTGACTTCTTACGCTTTATTTATTTGCTTTTTTTTGGACCCAATATACATTATACCCACTCAGTGAATGCAAGTGGTAATTGTATGTATTATCACTTGCATTCAAATGGTACTTGTTTATTTGAATGCATGTGGTAATTACATGTATTACAATAGCCTTGTAGATAAGGGTGCGACCATCTGTATAGGAGTTATTTTGAGTAACTGTAAATATACTTCTCGTGTTAGATTATCTATTGTTTTCAGCGTGCATTATTTTTCACGAATGCACTGGGCTCTGTCAGATAATGCACGGGTCATCAGATAATGCACGCGAGTCACCACAAGTCACAACTCCTGTTAGCTACTAGAAATACCGTCAATCATTTGATATCGACTTACTGCTCAATATCAAGTAACATGCCTGAAAAAAAAAAAAAAAAAAAAAATGTAAAATTTTGGATGTGAAGCAGCTGGTAAAAATCAAAGTAAGGGAGAACAAAAAGGCATTTCATATAGGGTTCTGCCCATTTTCTTTTGAGACAAAGTTGTTTTATTTGGCCTAAAATCAAGCAATGCACCTCTAAACCATTGGTACTGAAATAACACGCATTTTTTATTAGGTGTGACTTCTTACGCTTTATTTATTTGCTTTTTTTTGGACCCAATACATTATACCCACTCAGTGAATGCACCAGTGTTATTGTATGTTTCAATTGCATTCAAAGGGTAATTGTTTATTTGAATGCATGTGGTAATTACATGTATTACAATCGCCTTGTAGATAAGGGTGCGACCATCTGTATAGGAGTTATTTTGAGTAACTGGACTAATCATGTTGCTAGTATATGTAGGCAATGAGAATTAAGGTACTTCAAGAAACCAAAATTCACAATTAAAATCGTTTTCAATGCACGGAAAACCAGTCTGTTTTGTACACTAAATGTCTGCGTTGTTCTTTAACATCTAACACAGTGGGCATTGGAATTGGTATATAGAGTAGAAGAAAATGCATATGAAATTTAGATGCAAAATCGTCACTGATGGGTTTGTTTTGGAAAAAGTAAGGGCAGTGTGAAAAGTCTATATTTCAATTTCATTGACGCGTTTCATCACTAATGGGTTTGTTTTGAAACTGCCAGGGAGGTGCGAGAAAGATTAGCCACTCTAAGCGTCTTATAGAGTCTGATTTTTCTCGCACTTCCAGATCATTTTCAAAACAAACTAATCAACAATGAATTGCGTCAAGGTCTTTTTGGCACTATTTATAGAGTATAACTTTGGACATGTTGGAGTATAGAAGTGTTTTTAATTTATTTTAAAAACTACCTCAAAATTTAGATAAATTATGTTAATTATTAATGTTAATGTAATGATTTGATACTATTGTTTTCTCAAAGTATATGACGGATAAGGACCACGCCTCAGTGCATTCGACAGGATAATCGCACTTGACCGTATGGGTCAGTGCAGGCTGCACTGACCCATACGGTCGCGTGCGATTATCCTGTCGAATGCACTAGGCTAGGTCCTTATCCTTATAATAAACCTCGTTGGCTGGAACTCCAAAACAGCATTTAACAACTGTTCAGTTAAACAAACCTTTATCTCTGAAGTAGTGAGGTAGAAAGGAATAATATTTTGAACTGACAGTAGTAAAATATCAATTTTGTCATATTACACTCAAAAGAAATGATATTATACACTAACATACCTATATTACCTTGAAAAAAATAACCTTTTCTCATAATTTTAATGAATTATTAGTCGTCTACCACACTACTTCAAAGATAAACAATTGTTTAGTTGAACAATTTTAGACATCTTTTGGAATAGGGGACCTTTTCAGGCGCGGATCCAGGGAGAGGGCGGAGGGTAATTCTGCAAATTCTTGCAAAATCAGCCCATTTTGAGCTATTTTGGACCAGTTACAGCCTTTCAGCCCCCGGTAATTTTGACATTTTTCAAATCCTGGATCCGCCATTGCTTTTGTTTTGATCCTGATGAGATTGAATTTTGCCAAAATACTAGCTTGTGTAAGTTTAAAATATACAAGGATTGTAGTAACACCAAAATCTCACATTTACCCACATAAGTCTCAGCTTCCCATGACTGTAGTTCAACGCCTTCCATTCACTGTGTATTAAGAAAATACACACCTTGGTTTTCTAGGTTTGATTTATGATACCCAGAACACAATTCTTGCCAATGTATTCCTGTATAACTCACTGAACTGTGTCCTTGGTGGATGAGCGTATTGGCAGGGAGCATGGTGGATCGCAGGTGGTGATCAGATAGTGCACCTTTTAATTTGATTTTCGATTTTCATTACAAAGAAGACACTATGTTGAAGTCACATTGAACTAAATAAATGATGTTGCTGTGTTATTAACCTGTCAGAGCTGTCTGATTGAGGTGTCATTCAACTATTGATGTACACATCATCATGTAATGAATTGTATGCACTAATATGCATGATGTGTAGGCAAATTTCATTCCTGCATAACCTGGACTGAATTAACATCGAACATCAATGTTTGTGTTCTATATTTTAATATCAGCTTGCTAATCAAAATTGAGCTCTTCCAAAGGAAGGAATTTCTGAAGTAGTATTGAAAAATGTCATGTGTGAATTTAAAGGTGCATTTTATGATTTTAGCATCATTTTGTCTTTGCATGTAAGATCACACATACAAATAAAAACCATATACAAAAATTACAACTTTTTAACCCTATCACGACCAAAACTCACTAAAACTTGATTAGCTGATGCTAGAAAATGCACTAAGTCCAAAAAGATGGGATGACGTCATCGTACCAACACCCATATGGGCACGAAGTCACTGGCTGGGCCAGCGACTCCCTCGTGGCTTGCCATCCCTGCTCATGGGAATGGTGCGCCGAGGGCCCGGGTTCGAATCCCGCCACGGATGTCCAATCTTCTGTAGCTCCTATCCCTTTACCTCTTTCCTTCCTCTTGGGAGATAGGCTAGAAACCAAAAGACTGTTAAAGTTAGGGGGACGAGGCTGTGGATCACAAAATGCACACTCATATTCAACACACACAGACGCACGCACATATGCATACATGCATGGATACGCACACACACGCACGCACGCGCGCGCACACACACACACACCTGCTGGCACTGAAGTGCATGTACACACTTAAACAATCATCTGGACACACAACACTCATAGCTTAACTGCCCTAACAATCATAATTTGCTAAAAAAATTATTTAACAATCAAGAATCTGTTTGATTTATTAATTTATTTAAAATGTCATTTGCAGAATAGTTTGAAATATAGAGCAATAAAATCTGAATACTTGATACCTTTTGAAAAAAAAAACTCCAACAAAGAAATAGTAGGGGTGAGAAATGATGTTATTGAGGATTTTGTCTGGAAATATGAATTATGTTATTGTTCTGCAAGTCAAGAGCAGATATCAAGATGATCCCTGAAAAGGGTCTGTATCATTTGGTGATTAGGGGTGGTTTGAGATGGGTAGTACTTGTGGACTATTGGCAGGTAGGTTTACTTGACTGTTTGCTTCGATTAGAGATTAATGTGCTATTGTGTAGTGATCAGGGATGATCTAGAGAAGGTTTCTGCAGGAATACAAGCTTTATATTTAAGGCCCAATGTGCTTCATGAATGGGGAATCACCATTAGAACAGTCATGGTGTGACAGCTTCACTACAGACCATTCAAATATAAAAGTAAACCATTTTTTAAGTGCAGCTATCATACAAGTACCTCATCCCGTTGGGACTGATTTGTGTCGCATTAATGTCACCTCACGTTACATTTATGATCATATTATGAAAGAAATCTCATAAATTACCCATCGGTATAATCCAGCTGTTTGACCCCATGCTTTTGTGTTTTCTTAATGGGGAGGTTACTACAACATGGTTGTGGCTTTGTATAAAATTAAATCATAACAATACCTAATATGGGCAGGTGAGGGGGGTTTTTCCCCCCACCCCCCACATTTCCCAATGGCTGTTGTTCTCATTGTCTAAGCTGTTTTTCAAGTCTGTTTTCACTTGAAATTGTTAAAATGTAGACTTTTTTAATTTTAGTTGGCTTCAAAAGTCTCCAATCCCTTCCAAATGCTATGCAGCATTGTGATACTATATAAATGTGAGTATTTGAGTTCAAACTTATTTGATTTCACTGAAATTATCTATAAGTAGGTTACTTTTCTTTACCATAATTTAACTTCAAAAATCTCCCTCCTCCCCAATATTGTATGAACAATGATATGAACTATAATCGTGTTATTGAGTTCAATGCTAGTCTGGGCCTCTTTTAAAGGTGCAACAGAGATTTCACATATCAGTATCCCTAAAAAATCGAAAGTTCTGATTTTTGCCCTGATGTAAAGCTTTCCATAAATAGTCCAATAATTGTATGATTGACCCCACACAAATTGCAACAGAAACAATTTTGGGTTAATATACTATGAAATAGTCCAAAATAAATATTAAAAGTCTACCAAAATCAACCTAGTGGAACATGTAGAAATTAAGGGGGCAACGTTGTACAGGGTCAAAAATTAGAATTGTTCGAATTGATTTAAATGATGTACCAATTGATTGGGCTACTCCTAAGGTTTAAAAAAAGGTATAGTTTGCCCTATCTACGCGTTATGTTTTGTTACCAATAGGCTCATAAAGTTCAAGGTATCCTGGGGTAAAATTCATAGAATGGTCCGATTTTGATCGGACGGTTGTAATACTGTTAAATTGTCCCACTAGCTTAAGTAAATGTAAATAGATTCTTTGTTGAACTTTCTATATATGCGAATTACAGAGCTATGACATGTGACCTCCCATTAGACCCTGTAGCCCCCAGTCACATTTTGCGTTCTTTTTTCAATTATGGCAACGAATCTTATAGATGAGTGCAACCGTATATTTCGGGTTCTGTACCATTAGACGAAAATTGACACCCATTTTTTGAAAGACGGATATATCTGAAAAGTCCCCATTGTGACCTTGAACCTATTTTGACTCATAACTAATGAACTACAACCTGCAGATATGGCAAACTATACCTTTTTTTAAAAAAAAAATCCGGGGATGTACCAACACGTTGGCATACTTTTCGACGCGTTTTGATACTTTCATATTTTGACCCCTGTATAAACCTTAACCCCCTTAAACATATATGTGCCACTCCTTTGAATTTAGTAGACTTTTGATATGTTGTTTTTAATGGTATTCTCGATACAAGTCTGTTGGAATGATTCTGTTGCAATTAGTGTTGGGTTAAGGCAGCATTTATTCTATTCTGACTGGCCTAAAAAAATATCCCAATAAAAGGTTAAGATGGACATGGTCTTTGGTACAAAAATTGATGGAAATTAGCTACGTGTTACTGAAAATATGGCAAACTCAAAACCTTTTATTTCTTTAAGATATTTCTGTAGCATAATACAAGGTAAGAACTCTATTGAGTGAGTGCTTAATCTATTTGAAATTACTATTATGACACATATTTGGGTCCATCAACATCTCTGTTGCACCTGTTTAAATCAAGAGAAAATAATATCTTTTAGAGCAAAATATAATTAATCAATTCCCCCAAGTACTCCTGTTTTATTTCAGTATAGTTCTAATCCTGTGGCGAATGCCCCTTTATAGAATTTGGAAATTGCATTTGATGTCTGCACTAGTCTGTATAATTTTGTTGTATAAAAAAAGGCCCTGAAATATATAATTTTCAACTGTAAACTGAAAATGTCATTCTGAATTGGAAACTCATCTAAATTCTCTAACCCCACTTGTGAATAGGGAATTAGTGGCATTTGTAAAACAGTGAAGCATTTTAAAATCAAATCAATCCCAGATCCAAACACCAGCGATCAATAGGGTTTCTTAAAAGCTTGCTGCATACAATACTGCCTATTATATGAGTGCACCCAGGCAAATCTTACATCTTAAGCCCTCACCCCAGATACAAAACAGTTGTTGGAATCATCTTGAATTCAAACTGCTTGACTTCTTTTTGACTGGATTTGGGTCTGAATTCAATTGTATATTATTCCTTCAGGTTTGAATTCATGATGCAACAAAGTTAATTCCTCATTGCTACTTGGGTATTTAAATATAAGATTATTTTTCATTCAGGACTTTTCGAGTTTATCAGTGTTTGGAAGTCACATGCAAATGTTTTATATAACCGTATGTCCATATCTTTGAAAAATGGGTGAGAAAACCAAGCAAGATCATGTATGGCAGGATGGTTCTACTCTGTGGCACAATTCCTTTTAATCCTTTGCCACGAGGATGTTGTCTTGGAGTTTAAGTTTAATTCAATAAGTTTGAATTGGTTGATGATCAATCAAAAACCCTGCGGTAGAGGGTCTCGGCTTGTTGTCTTAGCAAATGACTTCATTGTCGTGATCAGACAATGGCAGACAGAGTTGTGAACAACACATGCTTCCATATTGTGTGTGCATTTTTCATTGGTTGGGAATTTTTTTGGTGTGTCCTGATATGGCAACCTGCCACCCCACACCCATAGTTCTCAGCAAACTAATGAAACGGAGTGCACCACCAGTTGTTTAAATACGGCCCAAACCATGGCTGACAAATATTAAGGTCACACTTGGCTAGAATTAAAGACTACGGTCTGAGATTTTTTCATGTCATATTTTGTGCTTGAATTAAAGATATAATTCACAAAAGAAGTTAAACAAAGTAGTAGGAGTACCAATATATTTTGACAGATTTCTTTCATTCATGCCAGATTATAATGTGGATGTAGTTATTAGGCCTATAACAAAAGTTTATTACCTAGTGCTGTACAAGGAATTTATTTTTGGGGTGCGGATTTCGAAAAAGTGACCTTTTTGGTTAAAGTGGACCTAACCTCCCAAAATTGTCCTTTTTAGACTTTTAACATCTCATCACTAAAAGTTTACTTATTGTCAAAATTACTCTAAATTTGGGACCTTTTTTATGAAAATCGTCAAAAGTGGACCGTTTACCCCTTTTTTGGATTTGGGGGGTACACATGCACTCCCTTTACCCCCACCCCCCCCCGCACGTACAGGCCTAGGGGTCAAAACAAGAACCATTCCCCAAACTCTTGTGTAACACTACGGTATACTAACTCTGCGTCTGTCTGTATCACATAACAGATCTTTCATACAGTTACAGTGCTTGTGAACAAATTGGTCCATTCCAGCATGACATAGTATGCATGTAGATTTATACGACCTGGAGTTTCGGTAACAGACCCCTGTTATTAATGATACAAATCTTATGTTTAGATCTCACAGTGCCCCTTTAAGCCCTCCTCAGGATATTTTCTATTTGTTGAGGGCAGTTGGCAGTACAAGGGTGTGGTTGCAATTTTCTTGACGCTTGCCTATTCCATACATTGGAATGTACCTCAAGCTCAGCTGCAGCTCACAGTTGACTTTTTTCTAGAACTCTTTACCCCATGGCCTGCATGTTCGTAGAGTTATGTTAGCATGCAGAACACAATTGTATCTTTAGGGTAAGAGCAGAGAGGGTGTTTTGAACCAATCCCACACTTCATTGCAATGTGCATACTGTACTGTATCCAAAACACATGTCATTGCTACTTAGTCCAATGAAAGTCATTGTTGTGTTTCCTGTAACATTTTTTGGCATCATAATGAGCAACTAATTTCATTTTTCATTTTCATTATTCGTAATTTTGAAGAAACGCCCATTTCAACAACCTTCACAGGCTCTAATCGCTACATAATTGTGTCAAACCACACCCTACAACTTTAAAAATTGATTTTGCAACTGTTCTTTGATTTAATATCTACTAAATCACTCACAAGAAGTGATCACAAGAAGAAACCTGTGACATTTCTTTAAAATACAAAAGACTGAACTTTTATGATTTTATCATCTCAAATGCGGGCAAAAATTCATAAAGACGGGCGGTTTAAACTGAAACATAACATCGACTTTCATACGCCTTAAGGCGAAAAGTGTTCGCAAAAAATTTAAGAACCACAAGACATTTCATGATCATGCTAACATTCCATAAGTACTAACGTTTTCTGGTCTAAAATGAGTGTAAAGGGTTTTTGTGGGATCACACACTCTATTAATTGAAATTTCTCCAAACTAGTGCATTGTGTGATGTACTCACTACACCCTGGGGTAAGACTAACCCTATCACATAGGGTACAGAGACGAGCAGCAAGCTGTTTTTAGAGGCATCTTTCTCTTGGTTTCTTCTGTAACTGTGGCAACGGCTACATTTTGTGCTTCAAGAAACTGTACAGGATATTGCGCTAATCAGCTTCACTTGTAGCAGAACCATAGAAATTGAAACTGACCCCTTCTATAAATTACTAGCGACTTGACCCATTTCACCAGTCTACGTCTCCGCACCACCGATGTTTTATATACTGGAACTTTACCATAGGAGGACTGTATGGCATAAGAGTATTAGAGGTAAACTGAAGTGAAATTAATCGATACAAGCCTGAAAAGACTTTTTGCCATCGGTGGCGTCAAAGTGTTTTGGTGCTTCTGAGTGTTTAAAGAGCTATATTGAGGCACAAAAAACCTTTGGAGTAGTCATATCGGATAACCATACAACATTCAAAATGTATTTGCATCTTTTTACACTATTAGAGCAACTGAGAGTCATTTACAAATTGAATGATGACAGACTAACCATTTCTTTATGAAATGCTCCACAGATGGTTTCTTTTTTGAAAATCGGGATTGCTGAGGAAAGGGATTTTTCATGGACACTGCTTGCTATTTCCTGTGATCTTCATGTTAAGTAAATACCATTCATATAGTTAAGTTATATTTTATTTGTGTGTCATGTAATAATTTTCCTATGTATTTAGTCAATGTAGGACACTCACTGAAGTAGTCGCATTCTTAATGCAAAAAGGTTGCAATAGCTGCCATGTGTTATTTGTGTGCTGCCATGTTTTAGGATAACTCAATTTGTCTTTTCTTGAGTCAAGTTGGTCCAGAAATGGTTCTTCTGTGTTGCCTGAAGAACCATGATTTAAAGAACCACTGCATAAAATGGATGCTGTTGAGAAAAATCTTTGGCACTGTGCCTATAGCTAGGGGAAAGGTTGGAATATTTCCTCCATGAGCCAAGAGCCAAGATTTGAAAATGCCTCTCTCTCCTTTTACCAGGCTGTGTTTTGCACCCACTCCTGTGGCCCCAATGTTTTCTAAAGCTCTTTTTCAAAGCTTTGACAACCAACTTTTCAGGGAAAATAACAAGCTTTGTGAATGTCTTTCAAACCATTTTAAGTATAAAAAAACATATCAAATTGTGTAAAAAGTTTAACTTTTTTCCAAATTGTGATGCATTTTTTTTCCACTCTGTAGCACATTTAACCATCAGATAGAAAAGTTTTGACTCTTAAAAAATGTTTTTACATTGTGAAAAAAATACCCACTACATAAGATACTTAAAGAAGTCATTTTTTAAAATGGCAACTTTAGAGTAGAGCCCAATAGAACACTTCTATTGTTAAACCATTTACAGTGACAGATGTTTTGTATAATAACTGCAGTTAACTTACTACATGGCTAAGCACATTTTTCATAGTATATGAATTATGAATTATTATTTAATTGTAACCTATTTTCCAATCTGTTTTAATCCATAATGCATTGCAGTTAGAAGCTTCCTCATTATAAGTCGTACCCCAGGAGGAGATTCTTGATTTTGGTATGAATGTGGCCTGGATTCTGAAAGCTACCACCCAAAATATTAATTTAGAATTGACAAAAAATGAAGACCACTAATAATAAGATATTGAAAAAACAACTTCTGTTCAAAGTAATTTCATAATTGTTGTGACTTGTGACGGCGCCTGCCCCCCCCCCCTGTGGGGGAGGGGGTCTTGATTGCAAGTATCAGTTCTGTGTACAAAAGTACTGATAGGAAAATTGAAAATATCACCATTTTTAACCAGAACAAAAGAAATGCAATTAAATGAAAATGAAGTTTAAGCTAAAAAAAACACAAAAAACTTTTACTGAAAGAGCAATTCTATGTTGTACCGACCCAGTTTACACAGTAAAGTAATAGGAGGCTTCACCAACCCCCTACATCTCAACTTTGGTGGCCCTTACCTTACCTTAGGTGGTGTGTGAGGTTGATTTTTTCCCGCTAAAAGTGTGCAAAATTATTGTTAAAAATGATTTTGTTACAAACTAAAGGCATTTTTGGGGGGGGATGATAAGGAACTTAATATGAGTAAATCTTCAAAGTTTAGTTCTTAGAATGAGACTCATATACATTAGTCTCAGAATTTTAACACATTCATGTGATAGTGTTTAAAAAGTATGGTATAGTGCATGGCATTTTGGGATTCGATTTTCTAACCACATTCGGGGTTTCGCTGCAACATTAGGGGTAAGTCGGGTAAGGTGCAAGCCGACACACCATTCGCAGAAGCCAATACTTCCATGGCAAAACAAGGTTTGGTAAAGATACCCATATCAATAAAAGTGTAAGCCAAAAACTTAAACTATACACATGTTTTGCTTAACTCAAAACTGTTAGAAACGAAGTTATGAGCAAAACAAAAAAAAATGGCGTCGTTCGGATTTCCCGACACCTCACGGCTATGCCGGAACGTGGGTTTTTAATGGCCAGCCACTTTGGAGGACAAAAATAACAATTTTTGTTCTTGCAACATAAAGTTATTATAATAATGTATATTGAAAAGCTCGATGAGAATGTCAAATATGTACATGAGATGGACAAACCTAAATTGGTGCCATGGAAACAGGTCGTTGGGGATTACCCCAAACCAGGTGATGTTTGTTATCCGTTAACTTTCATAAACTCGTCAATGGAGTGCCCACTGGTGTACGTGCTTTTAATTGTGGAGGAACCCTAGTCCTATTACACACTATTAACCCTCTTTCTCTCTATTTCTGTAGATGTGATTGTAATCCAGAAAATAGGTTCCGCCCGAATATTTCATTTTCACTAACATTTTAAGTGGGGGTTGGTTGTAAAATCGTGCGAGATTTCCATATGGGTCAGTTACCTTGAATAAGTCCAAGTCAGCTAACACCTGGGTGGTAACAGGTCTCCCTCCTTTCGCAAATATAGCGAAATCGCTGAGTTTCGGGTTACCCCGCCGTTCGGATTACAAGACTCTCCCCTATACCCAATCACTGAGATGAGCATGGCCCTGCTATCGTTGTGTTACGGTTCTTGTAAACAGACCATGTCTGGCAAATATCAGGTCAGCTGGATGTTAAAAGGCATTATCAAAACATATCATTTCTTAATTTTGCATAGGTCGACAAATTATTCGGTTGTATGTATCACACAATAAAAGTACTTCATCACATGCTTTACATGTGTACATGAAATGTGGGAGTGTTGGTGCAAATGGTGCATGCTCTATAGTCCATTTGCAGCTTCCTTGAGTCAGTGACGTCATTGGCGTTTAGACAGAATAATTTTTGCATGTGCATTTTCCCACCGTGCACTGACTCTAACGCTTGCGTACAAAATTCCCACCGTTTTTAATGCTGCGACTACTGCATAACACCCGACATCACTGACTCGAGAAAGTAAAGCACTATACCTACTCTGGTAATAGCTGCACATTACTTCTACCATTAGATCCAAAAACAAAAAGAAGCAGTTGGGCTGTGTCCTTCATAGCCACTTTTCGGAGGAAGGGCTGGTTAGTCAGGATTTTTCTTCTTTTAACGTACATTTCCCCCCCAGTTTTGTGAACATATGATAAGTAGGGTTAAGATATCAGCACCTCTAATTTAGATAAACAAAATTAAATAATTAATAGGCATCTACATGTTGGAACCACACCTAACTGATAAGAAGAACATTTTGGGTGGCTTATCATACTGGTGTCCGCAATCTGAGTGGCAGAAAGCTGTTCTTTGTAAATACTTACAGGTGCAACATCCATATTTTCTGTGATATGTAGTGACTTTCATATAGACATTAGACCGTGGCACTCAATTTTCCCTAACCTTTTATTGGCTATAGAAATAACTAAAATAAAATGATTTTATAATGCTTATATTTCCATAATAAAACATAGGCTTAATTTTTGTATTTGCTACCCTTATAGGAAAATTCAAAATTTTGCAATAGTTTGATCAAAGAAACAGCTTGTTCTCAGCTTAATGATCCTTTCAAGACGGGGAATTTTTGATAGAAGCCTTACACCATGTGCACTAAAATCAGAAGTTTCATATTTCTAAGGACACCCTGTTATTTGAACGCTCTTGTTGCACTTAAACCAATACATTACTAAATAAACCACACATACATATAATATGCTACCACCTGCTATTGTGCTCCAAGACACGTTAGTTGTACAACACTTTTTGCAGGATGTGCATCATAACTTCATTCCTTTTAAAGGGGATGGCCTCGATTTAAGGATATGAATTTTCCAATCTTGATATATTGGCCTTCACTTCACCCAACAACCCACCCTGTAAGTTAAAAGTTTCTCGCGCCGTATTTTCAATGCGTTTTCCAATGTGAGAGGCAGAAACAACGTGATTCGTAAGCTCCATAGAGTAACTGTGTAAAATTATATTGGTCACCAAATTGGGTTACATTTGCACTCATTACTCCAACACCAAACATCCTTTGGCCTAAGATTTCACAGGGTAAATGAGAAAAATGTAGCTTTTCTTCTGATACCAAAATATTTACCACTTCCTGAAAATCTGGGCTCTGGGGGACGAGGCTATTATCGGATCGGGCCATGGACCTTTACTAAGCATTGTGTGATCAACGTTGGCCTGCCAACTGACCGACAGTTATTTCCTTCTGCCATTACTACTTGGTCACAAGTTATGGCCCCTTTTTGACCTCTAATAAATTTGGTCAAATAGCACATGTAGATTTTTCCCAATTATTTTTTTTTTTTCAAATAGCCCTATGGAGCTGAAAGAGTCCTCATTATGAAGTTTCATTTAAACAATTTCAGATGACATCAAATATAGAATAATTGGACCTGTTGAAATTTTGATGCCCCTCTCATTTTACCTGTGGCATCTAGGGATACATGATCCCCATTTTGGTATGTAGGGATGTAGTTTCCCATCCCCCGGGGAGGGGGTACTCAACACAAAGACCATACAGGACGTGCCGCAAACTTTGTCCTCATTTTCAGCCTCTGTTACTATCAATGACCCTTAGTCCAGTTTCAGTCCTCAATTGGAAGCTAACAGTTTCCAATGGTTCTCTGGGTCCCCTTTTTTAATGGCAAATTGGCAAAGATCTGGTCCTACTTACAAACTCTCGGAGGCACGTACATACCCAAACCAAACTTTTAGACCCCCATCCCTCAACCCACCCCCCTCACTCTGAGAGCCTGAAAGTCAGAACTCGAATAGTTTATAATCATTGGTCCAAGAAAATGATACTACTTGTATTTTGAACCCAGCCCCAAATCCTGGTGTATTTATCCATATTTCTTCAAGTGACATTTTTTCAAAAATTCTTACTAAGCTCTTAAATGTATGGAAAATTTTGGCTGCTTTTGGTTCTTAGCACTTGTAGAGTCCTGTGTTTAGGTTTTGTTACAACAGACATGGAAAAATCTATTTTTTTTTAAATTAAATCACTGATAGTGCCTTTAAAAAAATTAATGACACGTGTTTTATTAGGGTAATTTGATTGTATAAAACTTTAAAAATTGCAAACCTATCCTATAGTCTAGGTAACCATTTCTTGGCCAAGTTACAATTACAAACAACCAACACCAGATTCCCTGTCAAAACGGCGGCAACCACATGTGTACAAACAACAAGACCTTGCCATGTCCGAGAATTTATCCAGCCTAAACCGCAATAAACCAAAAGCCTAACTAACTAGTACATTGGTAGACTCTCTACAGAGCTTTCGATGGCCCTAACAACTTTTTCATTCAGGCAAAAATTGAAGAAGCAGGATTGATATAAAAAGCTTAACAACAACTGAGCCATTTGAGGGGTAGAAGTTGCAATCCCTGGCGGTCAAACGCCCTCCCATGCTCTTCATTCCTTTCATTGACATTAATCTTTTGTTTGGATTTCTTAGCCATTTGAATCAACAATCATAATATCATTTTGTGCACCAACAGGAAGTTGTTTGTTTCTAAAATAAAATTTTAAAGGAAAAAATGTTGTCATGTAGGCTCCAACAAAGCTGTATCCCCTAGGGGCAACATAATTTGTTACATTGATTAGCTGTTCTCTATCTCCTCAAATTATATCTTTGCCATTGTTTTTCTTGAAAAAGAAATCTAATTGGGGGGGGTGAAATTACCATCTGGTTGATAGGATCAAGGGCGAAATATTAAACATTTTCCCCTGGGTGGTGATTATTGCTGATATGTAGGATCCGACATGCTATAAAATCATTCACGAGAAATAGTAAAGCGGCTTAGACCTGGGGGTTACTATAAAGTGTCCTTGGGAGCCCGTGCGGTGAGGCCACTTGCCTACCCTTTTGCTATACGCGTGGCTCTTTGTTATTTAGGGCCAAAGGGGAAAAATGTTTGTTGTGTGACACTTTTTCTATGAGTGGGTTTGGGTTGATTGGTGTTGGTTTTTTTTTTCTTTCTTTATTTTTGTTGGAAGGGAATGTTTGGCTCTCCCTTGAAAACCACTTTGAATGAGAGAGTTGGGTTTGATTTGATGTATTTGTGCCTTTGTATCCTACCATGTCATTGGCAAGAGCTTGTTTGTAAACGTAAAAAGAATTTTAAGAACGACAAGACCCATTTATGATCAGGCTAGAAATGTCCCCTAAGTACTAGTGGCTTTGTGGGTTAAAATAGTGTTTAGGGGGTTTTATGTTTCCAAAATAGGAATTTTGTGGAATCACATGGACCTTATTGAGGTAAAATTCCCAAAACTGGTGCTTGTGGGAATGGACTCAAAACAACCCTCTGGTGTATAGGTTGACTAGATGTATTAATGTGCTGGCAAATGTTTCCTATGTTTTCCCAGTGACATCTGATATGGTCTATAAATTCCAAATGTTAAAGGTAAAAACTAAATTCTTGTTGATACTTCTCAAAATATAGGCCTGTCAGTAGAAGGAAACGAAATTTTTTTGGGGGTTGGGTATTTTTAAGGCCATGTTTGAGTGGGAGGGTTTTATCTGCCCATGATTTCTCCACCAAAAGTGTTATCTTTATCAAATGCTGAAATAAACTATTTATGTGATTTCGTAAATCATGCATGGAAAAAAACCTGGTCTGTGCGCTGATGTTCAATTTAATGATCATTTGGTAGCCGGAGCTATGATGATGTGATAAATTTTATCAAAATAAACAATGTGGGCATCCAATGCAACATGTTTTTTGCTTACATTTCCTATCAATATATAATCCCGTTTATGGGTGAAAAGTTTGCATTTTCATAACAGGCTTGAAATTTACTAGGTCAGCTTCCTTCTTCGTTTTTTTGTGAACATTCATTTTTTAAAAGGGGATTACCCATTTGAATCACAACATCAGTTTCATCTTTATGGATTATGACTTTAAGTGAAGTTTCACACTGATAATTGTCACTCCCTTTTGAGCTTCTTGATGGCAAATCTTTCAATTGCTCATAACATCCACACATGCTTTTGAATCCTAAAAGAATACTGGCTTCTTCAGTCTCAAATTTTTGACCACTTTTCAGTAAAATCCCAGTCCCTGGGTAAGGCTATTAACCATGGACTTTAACACTTGGGTGCTATGAGAAAGTATTTAACTAAAATATAGTCCCATGCTTTCAAATGGTTTAGAATTGTCAATTTTACTAAATTTCAGTTTTGAAAAGTGTTTTTGGAAAAGTGTTTAGAGAAAAAAATCAAAGTTTGCTTTCATAATTCAAATTGTACAGAATTATAGGGGAGATTTGGGTTCAATTCCATTAACAGTTTTTTTTAGGCCAATATTTTTCTTTGTGTGGCTACATTTACTTCAATTCAATGAGTGCCATTGTGGTGTATGCAATGTATGAACTGGTTCACATGTCTGTTGTTTATAAGTGTCTGTGTCTGCAGTCTTTTACAATGGCTTTTCCCACCATCAAAGCAACCCATTGACAATCAACAAGATTACCATATGCCTATTTTTTTAATTATCACGGTTGAATTTTTCTTGGTAGGTTTTTAAGTGTACCGATCTTTTCACGGTGCAATTTAACAGGGCAGGCGATAAAATCGTCACATACTTAGTTAGGTTCCACTTTACACTTACACTCGCACCAAAATATCTAGAATTGGACAAATCTAATTGACCAGGATGACATGAACCTCAAGTTCCATGATATTGCAAAATTTTGCAGTACTCTTACTGACAGACCAGTCATCCGTACAACTAAAATTATTGGACTTTCCCCATTACACAGTTCCGGGTCTACTCCTTTTAACTGAACAAGAACTCATGCTAAACAACATTGACCACTAGAATTAAGGCCCAGTGGACTTCAAAAGGTTTCCAGCCAACATTTCATTGACCAGGGACATTTGTAATGATTTGGTTTAAAGTGCGACACTTCATAGTCAAAAGTCATTATTTGAAACTGTGTATTAGCTTATTTATAGTCTCTGTATTAGCTTATATTGTGGTGCATTACAATAACAATAATTAGTCAGATTTGTTCAATCTGTGGATACTAATAAAACCATGAAGTCTGCTCTGTTTGTGTGTTAAAAAATGACCCCCTCCCCATTGTTGGGGATGGGAATGAGTAGATCATTGTGCAGTGTTTATTTGAGTGCATTTCCATTGCATGGGCTGTGGAACCAATTGTTGAAATAATGACATATTAATGCATTGAATTTGCATAGCGTCTGATACCTATGAACATGGAGAAAAACATATTTTAAAGTAAGTTTTGTTTTCAAGACTCCCTCAATGCATTTTAGGCAAATGGGCCATAAAACATTTTGTCCTTTAGTCACAGTCTGCCATTTCCTGGTCATCCATGCCTCCCACATCTTCAAGTTGAAAGTCGCCTTTAAACCTAAAAAGCCCAGTGGTCTAGAATTCAGTGAAAAGCAAGACTGTGTGGTGTGGCATTCAGCACATTTTGGCAGGGGCTTGACAAGGTTTTCAGTCTGGTCCAATTATTGTGGGCAATTATTGACAAAGTGGCCACAAACTGGTGGTATTGGCATTATTCATGGTTCAAAGATGTAGCACCTCATTTGGACCGCTGTCATTTATTTAGAGTTGGATATAAATTTTGTCTGTTAAAATGGGGGGAAATGATATTTTATTACCTGAGTTTGAATCTAAAGGATGATGATGAGCTTGTGATAGCGCTGAAAAGATGGGCCTATTGATCATTCATTGAGCTACAATTTCTCATCCATCAAGACACATCCAGTGTTTGTGGCTATGTTCCTGTATTGACATGAATTAACTTTTGAATCCTGGTATCATAAATCAATTTAAATCCCAGTGGGGTGTATTTTTGTTCTGGTACACTTGTGAACGCAAAGTATGAACTGTGCCCGTGAATTGAGGCACCACTGCTATTCACTATGATCACACAGACCCCCATCTTATGGTTACTCCATGGTAAACGAAAGCATTTGCCCACCAGGTAAGAGAGATTTATCCTGGAATTTTTATAGTGCCACTTTACATTGACCAGTTTTTGCAACGTGAGATTTGCAATTTTTCATCATGTCTCCGACCGTTATTTTACCAAAAGTATTCTAAAGTGGTTGTCTACATGGGTGGCTGATCTTTAAAAGACGGTATGGATTTGTGCAGCAGTCAAGAACCCCAATATTCAAATCCCGTGCAAACTTGCTCCAATTTGTACCACTGCAAAATTGCCAGTTCTTTAGCCCCTGAAATTCATCAGTCGCACTGATAAAACTGTCTGACAACTTGATGCCATAGTACATGTCTAAAAATATTCTGTTAACCACTCGACATTGGCATGTAAGTACCCGGCGCATTTCAACTGGACAAAAAGTCATCATAGAATTTACATTCTCACATAGCTGATTCATCCATCAAAGGACCACGACAAACATAAACACTCAAATGAAACAAGTAGTATACAAGAACTAAAATTTTTCACGCTCACTTTCAATATATTAACATTATGCCAGCAGTGGCAGTACGAGGGGGCAGTTGATTCAGGAACTTAGGAGGGCAAATTCCCAAATCTTCCCGCCAGAAGGGGAAAAATTTGTAATTTTCTGGGTGATTGCTCCATTACTCCGAAGTGAGACGAAATGCAAACGCGGCATTTAAAAATGGTCAATTTGCTTTAATTTTGCCAAATTCAGGGGTGAAATTTTGTCAAAATTTCTGAGAATAGGGGATGAAACTGCATATTTTGGTCCATATCGCGCACTTTTTGCCACCCCCCCCCCCCCCCCCGGTCGGTAGCGCCGCGCTGGTGTGAAAGACTAGGATCCAGTGAAATTCTGATTTTCTGATTCACTTGTTTTACAGAGGATGACTGAAGCAATTTGAACCGTTTCACATCATATCTAGGCAGCTTTAAAGGTGCAATGAGAGATTTCATTCACACATAGGTGTTCCTAAAAACGAAAGTACTGATTTATGCCTTGATGTTAAGCTTTCCATCAAAATATCCCCCATTTGAAAATTAAGCTGATAACTGTTCTTGGTAAGCAAAAATGTGAAACTTCTAATTTCGTCGTATAGGAGCAATAAGAAATTCAGCTATGTTTTTACATTGAACTAAGCAAATCAAAATCGTCCTTTTTCCATCTCTTTTATACATTTCTGGAGCGAAATACAAGGTATAGAAATCTATCGAGTGTCTAATCTATATGAAATTACTCGTATTATGACACATATTGTAGTGCCGTGCCTCAAAATCTCCCTCGTTGCACCTTAAAGGTCCAGGAAATGATATAACCTCATCCAAATCTTTACGGGGTCATTCCATTCACTAAAAGGGCCAATAAAACAATACCTACCAGTGGACATCATTAGTGAAACTATTGTTTTTCAGTCAGTGACATGATAGATTCACATCCACAGTCACCTGGATTTTCTTTACCCTCTCGAAAAATCAATATTTTCACTAATGACGTCATCACCAAACCCAAAATTTGAATGCTTTCTCGTCCTTCCTTGTAGACATGACACAAACCACCACAATCAATTTATTTGCAACAGCATTCCTGGGCCCTTTCAGTTAGACAACCTAGTATCTGTCATGCATCTCCTTATGATTGATGTTTTTGTCGTTATTGGAAAAACTTTCAAGTAAACAACCTTATACATTCAATATCATATTTTTATTTATTTCCTTACACAATTCATTTCAATTGTGGAACCAAGAATGACCTTCCCCCCCTCCCCCAAATTAAGAAGCATTCCAATGACCCATATTTTTGCTTATTTTTTCTTATGCTGAATTTATAACTTAACCCTAAACCTATTTCTAACCCCCACCCTAACCCAATACAACACCTAAATCTAAACCTACCCCTGAATGTTGCCCTTCACCTTGTTAAAGAAAATTGTTGCCAAAAGTGGGTCAGAAAAAGTGGGTCATCTTATGTAAATGCCCAATTACCCACAACTTATATAAATTAAAAGGAAATGGGGTGATTTACCACGAACTGGCAAACAATGCAATTTTTAAGGTTTGGTTATGTGCTCTATATTCTTCTTCTTTTTTCCATACCGTATCAAGAAGAGAGAAATTTTGTCTATGTGGATGAAACCAAATGTCAGAGATTGATAGAATTGAAATGCCTCAAGAGGAAAGAATTTGTTTTTCTTTTGACTCATTTGTATTGACGTCACTATTTCCAGAAGATTTCTAAGCATTAGTAATATTGCACGAACATTGATGCAATATATATGAGGTGACTCAATTAACCTATTTGATCAGGAGAGTGCTTGGGCCAAAATGCTGTATTAAAAAAAACACAAATGGGTTTAGTACAACTGTAAGTCAAGTGTGTTAGAGTTTTGTTACACTTTTTAATTCTGCTTGTTTAGTTAAACAATTGCCCAGTAAAAATATAGTGGGGCCACAATAAACACTAAATTAATACTTTACAATAAATTAAACCCATCCAAACTTTAAATTCTAAATATGCATTATATATGTAATGATTTTAAGATCTTTATTCAAACTAAAAGTTTATTTTTAGTGCCCGTGACATGGGGTTTAGATCTTAAAATTCATACATATCAATTTAGCATTTCAAGTTTGCTCCAGCTCCCCCCCATTGGATTGCCCCATTTTTGAATTATACTCATTTGGTATGTAAAATTGGGTTTTTGGTTGAGTGCCAAAAAATTAAAAGGGGTGCACCGTGACGGCCTAACAGCCCTCCTCTTCATTAGATGAAGTTATTCAGCTCAAAATCACTGACTTAAATTTCTATAACCTACACAGAATTTAACCAGTCAAAGGGCGAAGAATGGATGAGTTGTATGCTCATACAATTGTTAAATGATGAATGTTTAAATAAAGAATAGAAATAATTTTAAAACCAAATTTCTAATTATTTGGAACACTGCACTGCCTGCCAACCAATACCATTGGTTCATCAGTCACCTCTTACATGAGCAATCCAGAACTGGTAACAGGAGTTGCCTGATGTAAGAACCAGTGTATCGAATTGCAGTGTTTTCAAAACATTTAGTAAGTTTCCAGTTCTAGTTATTTCGACGTTGTAGTTTCTTTTTAATCGATCGTAGTTGCTATGGTTAAATCCAACTGGGCCGCTGCTGCTTGAATTATCTGACACTTCTGTTGTATAGGGAAAATTGAGGTCCTTAACACAATGAAATTTAGTGTTTGCTGCACAGTGCAATAGTAAAACATGAATTCTAGTTTTGTTGAATGTATGGGGGAGTAATTCTCCTCCTCTTAATTTTTACAGAGTCATTAGTCCTTGAGTGGTAGTGTTTTCAGTTAACTGATTGGCCAAATTGAAATCCCATACATTCTTACTGGTTACGAAATGTATGGATGATGGAGTATAAAATAATCATTTATTCTGAAAACCTACAAAATTAACTACTTAAGGGAAAATTGCAATACCAAATCAAATAGAAGGAGCCAAGGAGGTTCTGCTGACATTTGTATCTTTAATTGGATATAACCCTGAAACCGCCTTTTCAAGTGTATTAAGCATATGATTAGGTTGTGAAGTGGTTGCATCAATGATTGAAATCAGTTCTATGGGCAGTCTGTGGTGTGAGTGTCTGTGTGGGTGGGGGATGGCAAAGGTGGTATTGACCCTGGGCCCAGGGTATTGGGGGGGGTCTGTACACAAAAACAAAACAAAAAAAAAATCACAGGATTTGATAAAAGGGGCCCTGCAACTCCAAGGTCCCTGGGTCGCAAGTTGTCTCTCGGCGGTCCTGGTATTGTGTTAGATATTTTTTAGACTTAAATAAAAAACATTTTGACAGAGGGGAGAACTTTATTTTGTTTTAATATTTCAGTAATAGAAAAAGACAAAAAAATAGGAAGTTTTTAAGGGACAGGAAGGTTACAGTGGCATAACCAGCTTTTTGGGGGGGAGGGGGGGTATGGTACATAATTTCAGGGTGGGGGGGGGCAAGCATTATATTATTAAAATTGTTTATATAGGTATAGGACCTATGTTGTTTCACTGTAAATGGCACGTATGAAGAAAATCACTAATTTTTTAGGGGGACAAGAGGGGGGGGGGGGTAAGAGTCTCCACAGGGGGTCAGTGCCCCCTCTGGATACGCCACTGCAGGTCATGCTACAGCACTTGCCAGAATTTCTCAGGGCAAGATTGGGGTATGCGCGGCAGAGTGGCGCCAACCAGGAAGCCACAAATAATCTTAACAAGCGTCACACGATTTGTAAATGGTCAGGAGTAGTGCGCTATTAATTTGATAATAAATTGCATGTGTTCGGCTATTGCCTGAAAATCCTTCCTAACAGTGAATGTAACTAAAACACACACTCCTGTGTTTAGACTATGTTTGACTTCATTCAGACTAAAGATGTGTGTACTAAGAAGAAGCTCAGTGGAGAGGACATTAACGGTACATTGTCCGAAGTAGTGTGCTGTTTTTCCAGATTTGAAAATCTCAGTTCCAGGGACCATTGTGTAGGACAATGTTCTTACAAGATTGTACAGATGACTGTATGTATATGAAGTCTCTGTTGCTCTATATGTAATAGTACTACCACCACCACCAACCACTAGGGATTGTGCCATGACCATAGAAGAATGGTTAGAATACTCATGGCATGGGTCTGTGTACTTTTGGCAGTTTGTAAACACACTTGTTATTAAAGGGATTATGCAGCGATCATGTGAGAAAAATAAAAAAATATGGAAATGCATTTTTTTAACTATGAAATCAAAGATAAGTATGTTACAATTCCATATAACTACTTTACTGTAGGAACACAAACACCACATAGTGAAAAATGAAGTATTGAGGAAATTTCATACCGTCCCCGCAATAGATAATACGTGATGACATTAGAAAATCTATACTAAACAGCCCATTGTTGTTTTTTAAAACCAGTGCAGAATTAAACAAAGATCAATGATATTGGTCTGGGGGTCAAACTGTACAGGATATGGTGCCACAATATTACGCTTATAAATCTGGGATATTCATAGGGAAAGCCTTTTTTGATCGCAAGTCGAAATTTGATACGCCACGTATAGAAATTACAGAATCAGGATAAAAAGTTGCTGCCTTGTCTTTAATACATGGATGGATTTCAAGCCAACCGATTGCAGGTTATGTTAGAAAATCCATGCCAGTCACAAAGATACAATACAAATTGATGATTTTTGATGTTCGGATCAGCAAATCGCTGCTAATCCCTTTAATAGATAGCGACAGGCAGACTTATAATTAATGCATTACCGTTATATGATGGGGGACGTCAAGTAATTACCTTACTAAAAATAGGCCCAGAGACGAGAGTGTAAGAAAAGGCAGTTGTAACTTTTATAGGGAGGGCAGTATGACTGTTACAAGAAAGGCTTGTCATTCTGCAGTCAGTGTCTTGCTCAGTGTTGCACCATGGTGTGTCGATATGCTGCCACCTATAGTTAAGAACAGTTTAACCAATACAAACAACCATAGTTTCCTGTACTGTTTAATCAATGTGATTTTATGGTCGAGTGTAAAGTCAAGAGCAGTTTACAAAGACAGAATGTCCGCCCCCTTCAAAAATGATGCCCAACCTATCAGAAAAGAAGGTAATCATTGCATTGATGGACAGGTGACTTAGTCCACTTTTGAGAGTGAAAACATGACATGATTCTCATCATAAACTTCTTATAGGCTATACTAGTTCCAGTAGGCTAATTTTAACCTTGTGTATTGTAGTTGATTTCTCACCCTACAGGATTGATATTGAGTGTCCTGCTTGCATTGCTGTACCTTATATCGTCGTCTATGGTAGCCAATGCCTACATAGAGTTTCAAGATCCAGTCAAGGGGACGTGGGCATAAAAGACAAGCTTTTAGCTGGTGTGGTATGTATCATTGTTACAAAAACAACATTTTTTAACTTTCTGATGAATATAACTGTTTCTATTGTGTATTTGTTGTCAATAATTGGAAGAATTAAATTATTATTATATTTCTCAGGGTCAAGTGATCATTAAAGGAGGAGTTTGGCAAAGAAAAATACTCAAAAAACACCGAAATAAACCAATACTACACTATCGAAAATAATTGTATGTTAATGCAATTATCTTTAAATGTAAATGAGTGAAAATTTCACTCCCCACAAGAGTGAAACTCTTTTCAACCACGCAAAATGAGTGGTTTGTACTTAAAAAGAGCGAATTCCCACTCAAAAAGAGTGAACATCACTCCAAAAAGAGTGGATTTCCACTCGTGTTCGTGTTGTTCTTCGTTTCACTCCTCAAAAGTGTTGTCCTTCGTTTATCTCCTCAAACGAGTGGAAATCCACTCATTTTGGAGTGATTTTTACTCTTTTTGAGTGGAAATTCACTCTTTTATGAGATTTCCAGAAAGAAGCGCCCCCAATTTTTCTCGAACCTAGGTTTTTTACATATTTGGAATGCTTACCAATGTATTAGATCACACCTGAAGTCAATAAGCCGAATACGCCGTCTTTATGTAATAAGATGATGATTTAGTAGTTTCTGTCGTGCACGACAGAAAGTCAAAGCCTGGTCAAAGCATGGTTTTCTACGGGGAACGATTACGATAGCAGGCAAGTTCAAAACAAGGTTTGCGGTTTTGTTTTGCACCTGTTTGTCCAATAAACCTTCCAAACGTTCTCGGCAGGTCGTCTACAACCGATCCAGTGAAATTTGAGAGAAATTCATGTCCTAAAAAAAATCTCCTCCTGTCACTTTAAAGTGACAGGAGGAGATTTTTTTAGGATACAAATTTCTCTCAAATTGCACAGAATCGATTGTAGACCACCTACCAAGAACATTCCGAAGGTTTATTGGACAAAAAAGTACAAAAGAAAACAGCAAACCTTGTTTTGAACTTGCCTGCCTAACGTAATTGTCCTCATAGAACACCATGCTTTGACTTTCTTTCGTGCACGACAGAAAGTACTAAATCATCATATTATTACATAAAGACGGTGTATTCGGCTTATTCACTTCAGGTGTGATCTAATACATTGGAAAGCATTCCAAATATGCAAAAAACTCGGGTTCGAAAAAAAGTGGGGGTGCTTCTTTCTGGAAAATCTCCTACTTCAAGCTTTTTGGCTAGGTTGAAGATCCATTGTCCGATTACTAAAAACCTTGTCCCAGGACTTCAGATTTTATCAGAAATGCTCAAAATATTGGTGTCTGAAGGAAGCTATTATTTCTTTATTTACCATGTGAAATCTTAGGGCAAAAAAGGTTTTTGGTTTTGATGTTATGAGCAAAAAAATATGCCCCATTTTGGGCAACCAATATTAATTTTACAAAGTATTCTATGGGCTTAAAATAACCCTGTTTTTGCAATCATATCAATACTGATTGAAATACTGGTGTGCATCTTTGCAGACTCGGTATTGTGGTCAGGGTCATTCAATCACGATGAAAACTTTATGTAATTAAATTGAGTCATCCCCTTTAATACTTTTTTTTTAAAAGTTACCGACATCCCCTACCAAATTTGCTTAGAAAAATATTCTGGTGCGAATGGATTGTGCCATCTGACAGCAAAAGTTTTCAATTGCCCTCTGATGTGAGGGCATCATAATTTGTCAAATCAATATATTAGTGAAAATTGAATATTCGTACATATGAATCATGACACCAAATATTCTTTTTCTGTTTACAAAAATTAGGGACACTTATTTTAAGAAACAGGCACTTTCTATAACCTTTATAAGCAACTTCTAGATCAAAATGTGAGTTTCTCATTTGATGAATTTTACAAATATAACATTGTTGATGATTATTCCTATTCTTTCTCAATTCCTTTCAGCTTTTGAGTTTCTGTTGCTTCATTCTGTATACTGCTCATTCTGTGCTTATGTATTGGAGATACCATAGAAGTGGACACTTCAGACATCAGTTGCTAAGAGGAGCATACCACTCAGATCTCACAGAAGGCATGAACCAGATGTCTAACCTAGTACTAGATATATAAGCTCCTTCATATCTGTTCATAAATTTTGATGTAATTTAACTGAAGACCTTTTTGCTGATGAGAGGCATATGATCAAGACTATGGGCCTACTGGAATCACCTGTACTATCTAATCTCATTCTCTTTATTCATAAATTGTGAGATCTGTTGTTTGGACCTACTTGGGCTTCAACTGGGGTGAGGCATTAAGGCATCTGGTTATCGCACAAGGACACTGACCTTGAGTATTGGAAGATAAGTCCCTTCATCTCTCTTCATTCTCATTAGCCCCAGAGATGCCTTTTGGCAATCAGTGGATAAAAATCAAATGTTTCTAGTGCACAAGGACAATGACAAATGTAGACATACCAGACATAGTATAGAGTACTATATAGATGAGATTTAGAAACCAACTTATTTTCCTACAGGCCATTTGTATATTTGCTCTGTAGACTGATGTCTGGGGCAACAGTTGGTCCACTTACATTTCTGCATGGTAGACACGTGAGTTGTGAGGTAATGCATTTTCATCTACCAAGGGCTCAGTTCAGAAGCTGTGGATAGTCACATGTTAACAGCAGCTGACATGTATTTCTGGAGTATCACAAATCATAGTACTAACACCAGGGGTGTATTTGCGCAATACACTGGTGAATGGAAGCTATGGAACTGTTGCCTTTGAATTGAATTTTATTGCTCATAGTGGTACTAACACAAAGAATATGCTAATCCTCAATATTACTTAACAGAATTGGAAAGTGTACACTGCCCTCTGGCCAAATCCTGATGTCATCATAGCGACCCCTGGTATTAGTGTCAGACAGGGCCATGAACTATTTGTGAACCACTAAGTGGTAGACATTTTTAGCAGCATATGTTCCTTCATCTCCATTCATAACTTTGGATGCCTTGTGAGAGAGTAGCTATCACCTGCATAGGAGAGTGTCACATATTGCATTTCATTGTACACACAGTGACATGGTGTACTGTAATGATTCTACATCTGTTAGTGTATTACTGCATTGCTAGATGGAATAGATATAAGAGGATGATGTCAACCAATTCCAAGGCACTTCTGTTACTACTCTATTGTACCCTACTCTACGAATAGCCGGGAGTGGACCTACGTCATATCGCTTCACCACAGTGAAAACAAACTAAGGAGAGTCCAGGGAATCTCTGTATCGTGGTGAAAACAAAGTGCATAAAATCAAAAAGTATGATCACTGCACATGCGAGACACTACGCTTTCAGCGCGTATCAAATGATTTTGTTTGCTAAACATATTTTGCCAAATGCCCGGATGTCCGTTTCCGGCTATACAAACATATACGAATACTCTGTTGTAGTGGTATGAAGAAAACACCATGGGGACTCGCATATTCCATGGAAAATGCATGCATTTTGGGGAAATGAACCCAACCACCTGGACGATACAACATGTTCATAGTTATCCCATTTTGGAATCAGATTTCCATGGAATATGCATATTCCAGATCTCAAAAGAGCTTGCAAAGTTTGAGAAAATAAACATTGGAGATCAAGTCCATAATTACATAAGTACGGATGCTTTCCTACAAAGAACATGATATATTTAGTTCTCTCTGTGCAGGTAAATGGACTCTTTGGGGAGTCACTTGACTACTTTGGTACCACTTCCTAATCACACAGGTGAACTGTGTGTTTGCTTACGGCATGCAAATGAGTAGACTATGGCTGACACAATTGAGGATTTACCAGGTTTCCAATAATACGTTGTAAATATGCCCAGATGACGTCCCACCAACGCAAGTATGCTGCGTACGTCTTAAATTCAAGATGGCAGCATATAATCAGGCAGACGGCAATGTTACGCCCCTAAATTCCACATTTCGCCATCCATTTTAACATGGAATCTTTGCTTACTTTGTTCTGTTGATATTCCTCTACATTTGAAGTGAAGAGTACTACTACATAGTTCAAGCACTTTTGCACCGTTGGATTCACAATTTCAGCAGTCAAACCTGTTGGCATATACCGTATTGGGGTGATGTTATTATCAGGACATATTCTGTGGAACCGGTAAATCCTCATATTGAAGAGTGGCAATCCACAGGCCCGTACACAGGGGGTGCGAGGGGAGGGGGGTAAAAGGTCCACTTTTTGCTGATTTTATTGATAAAACGGTCCAAAATGTAGAAAAAAATTGACAAGAAAATCCACTTTTTGGTGATGAAATGTTCAAAAATCATTTTAGGGGGTTAGGTCCACTTTTACCCACAAAAAGGTCTACTTTTTCGAAGAGGTCCACGCACCCCCCAAAATAAATCCTACCTACGGCCCTGGTAATGCAGGATGTGCACCACCATCATAGTCCACCAAAGAAAAGTTCTCATTAATTATTACTGTAATTAGTGGAGTTCACATGTGAACCACAGGGGATTTCAACTTGTGAAATTGAAAAATATTACTTTAAATACTTTTTGATTTTCGGATTTCTTTGTTGGAAGTTCAAAATCGTTAACTGGAGTCATGCGACTGTGTACACTTTCAATTACAAACCTAAGATTTGATGGCTGCACCAGTAAGCCGTGTGCACCGGCTTAAAGCGATGGCGTTTTCACATGCGTGCACAAGGATGGCATATCTTAAAGTGTAAAAACTGCATTAAGGTTATGACATCACTGCACATAGGTGACTATGATGAAAATAAGAAAGCCTTAAAAATGAATTTATTAAGTGTTGGCACTCAATCACTTTGTGCATCTACTTTCTGAACCAGTGATGAATCATGACTTGCAAAATAAGCATGTTTGCTTTTGTAGCACAGTGGTCACCAAGTGACATTTCCTATTGCAAATATTTGACATCCGGGAGCCATTCATATTTGCTGGCAGAGAAATACAAATTGTTGCACCAATCAGGGAGAAATGATGTTGTAATTTTTTTGCACAGTCATTTTAGCAATGAAAATAGTCTGTTGAGGAATAATCTTGTTATAATTTTATTTGGTGAATATTCAGCATAGATACATTATACCCTTCATACCTACTCTGCATCATGTGCTTTGTTCCGTCAATGGAATAAAGTCTTTGTTCCATCAATGGAATAAAGTCTTGTTCCGTCAATGGAATAAAGTCTTTGTTCCGTCAATGGAATAAAGTCTTGTTCCAGCAATGAATAAGCCTGTTCCGTCAATGGAATAAAGTCTTTGTTCCGTCAGTGGAATAAAGTCTTTGTTCCGTCAATGGAATAAAGTACATGATATAGAATAGGAGCAACCAGGGGTGGTGCTGGGGGAAACCACTCCCCTAAGAGTTTTAAATTTCAGGAAAAATGGGTTTTAAGCAATAAATTGCATTGAAATTAGAGTTTTCAACTACCGGGTTATATGAGTTAATCTTGTAATGTTTTGCCCTCTCCCCTAAGATTTTACCCTGGCGCCGCCCCTTGGTGTAAAGGGTATGCTGCATATTCAAATAATTTTGTGCTATAATAGAATAAGTCTTCAAACCATTTGCCATTCTGTTATTGAAAGGAATTGAGTTATATTGCTTGGCTATACGGAAGAACAGAGGACCCAGGATAAAGAGTAAATAAACAAACAAATGTTTAGCTTTAATTAAACATTAACAATTCATGATGCATGTATGGAAGCAACAATGTGTTTTTTTTTCTTATGAGTAAAGTTTTGCTTTCCTAATCATATCCACTCCAAAAATGTGTGCTTGTTTTATACTTGGCTATTTAATATGAAAGGTTTGGTTTTTTTTGCCAGGGATAATAAATGGTGATGGGTAGATAATATTAATAATTAGGAATGGGAAGCAATTAACTGGTATGTTTTAAGTAGCTAAACATATATAGTATTAGTAGATAATATTTATATATATTTTTAAAAATTGCCTGATTTTACAGTTTTAATTTCTTTTGTTGATAATTTGTTGTTATAGTCAATTCTTATACTGTACAGAATTAAGTGTGTAAAAGTAGCACACAAAAATAAAATTAAACAAGAGAAGTCTAATAGTTTTCATTAAAACCTGAAACTGCTGAATATACCTCCTAAAAGTGACATGAATAATGCATTGATTAACTTGATATAGCCTTTATTACATAAAAATGGCAATTTTCTGTTTTAGAGGGTTTTATCGTTTGACCGTATAGCTGCCATATGAAGATTCGGGTTAGGGTTTATGAACCCTAATTCTAAACCCTGTCCCTAACCCGAACCCTAAACAGGGTTGCCAAAAAATTAAGATGACTTTTTAGTGGATTCTTTGATTGCCAATGGCGAATTCTAAAAAAAATGTATTTAGATGGACACAAGAGGTTTTGGTAGGCTGGTTTTGAGTATGTCTTTGATCGCCAATTTTACCCCCTGGGCACTACCACCTATGATACAATCTGTCTGATTGTCTCATTACAGGACACAACATGGGATAGCTCTCTGAGTAACCAATCAAAATAGTGCTTCTATATCACTGTAAACCATTGCACCATTCTCACAGTAATCTCTCTGAATTTGCTCATTACATATGTTACCATTCCCAGCACCAATCAAAATAGTGCTTAGATGGGGATGGATAGGCAGGTAGTGCCCAGGGGGTTAAGAAAACTAAGAGTAAGACTGATATAAAACGCATTCCTACATGATTTTTTTTAAATGATTTATATTTCTTTTTCCTGTACTAAAGAATTATTATGGATATCCCCTAATCAGGATATGTTCAGAAATTGGTGGAAGGGATGAAGTCAGAAATGCAAAAATTCTAGAATTAAAACTGAATCCTCTCTATTCATTACAAGTGTTTACTTTCTGATCATTTTGCAAAATTCCTAATGATAGGTGAATTTGAAGAGAACAAGAAGAAAAAGGGGCAAAATGTCAGGAGAAGTGGCTACAATATATTGAAATTTAGTTTCAGTTCAAAAGAAGATTGAAACAGAATTTAAAACCAGTTTGTGTTTCGTCTGTGGTTAATTTTATAATGATAATGGGGAAAAGAAATGTCCCAGTCAAAGGCTATGTCATAATGTATTATTTCTTTTCTTTCTTTTGACTAATGCTTTAGAAGTTAAGAAAAATTTAATGTGAAATAGCGGACTTTAAAGAGGAGCAAGAATTCGACTAAGCAGGACTGCTGTGTGTGATGTAAAATGTATACATCCCCTCATCTTTGTTCACTAAAAATGCTCAGGGGTGGTAGAACTGTGTTACCTTGATATGCTTGAAGAAGTCTGAAGAGTACTGTTGCTGGCAGTGAAATATTACTATCAAATCATTAATGTAATTTATTAAGGTAATTTATTATGGTTATCATTCTAAAAAGTTATAAATTAATGAAGAATCTTGAAATATATATAAATATATATTTATAAAGGTGTACATATTTCATTACCTGACATTTACTTTCACATAATTAAATTGTAAAAATAGTTATACAAGTAAAAATCAAAAAGCTATTTGAACATGCAAATATTGCTGAATTATGGTATATATTTATATTGTCTTGAATGCTTTACTGCAATTAATTTGCTTTGACCAGAATTTAAAAACCATGACAATGTTGGTTAATTATCAGTGTAATATTAATACTATCAGCACAGAGCAATATTTGTTTTGGAGCATTAAAGTTAGAAGTGCAAGAACAAATTTACCCCTTTGTCCCTGTTAACTGTAGTGGTGCAAATCTTAGGGCATTGGGCATTTGTAGCGTTTAATGTGAGCAGAAGTGAAGAAAAAAACAAGGGCACTGGAGTAGAATGTGTCCCATTGATTACATCTATGATCTTCAAATTAAGTCCTGGAACACTACAGTCTGGGGAAAATGAATCATTTCTGGAGGTTCTCCAATATTGATTGACAGGGAGGGGGTAGGGCCAGGGGAAGGGGGTCAGGGAAGCAAGGGGGAAGTTAGAAGGTCTCTGTTTTTCTTTGACCCCAAATGATGACATTCTCATTAAGGTCATAGCAATGCACCAGCATACCCAGCCAGGGTGCAGAGGCAGTGCAAGCACCTCAGCGTGTGTCAAAAAATTATTCAAAATCAGACCAATTTTTACTTCTCAGAGGTCCCCTGTACCCAGACTGCACCCCAAGGTCCTCCAGGGCTGGTTATGCCACTTCAATGATTTCTTTGAAAATAGCAAAAGTGTTCCAAGGCCTTCGTTTAAAGATTGCAGAACACACAAGAAATGTCAAATGCCCATGGCTTTCCACCAGTGAAGGGTCTGGTGGCAGAAAGGGGCAAAGGGATTCATTTTATGACAGGAAGATATTTTTGCTCATAACACTTTATATGCTGAGCTCTATTATTTAAAGGTTAAGATGTGCATGCAAAGGGTCTTAAAAATAAACACATGTTTATTTTAAGTTGAACTTACTAAATGGTATAAAGCTTATGAAATCTTCCAACCACTACTAGAAAGGCACCAAAAGGCTGAAATGTGTATCAAGCAAATTTTATCATTGAGTGGTTGTGGGATTTTGAACAAAGCTGTCTTTTGTGTTTAAAAACAAATTTATGTTCAAATAGTAAAAAAGTGAACTCATCCTTTCATTTTAGGGCCATTCAGTCACATTTGTGACCAAAAATAGGCAAATTTGGACTTTGAACCCAATGCTGCCCCATCAATGCAACTGATTTGTTACCCCTTCTGACATCACTAACAACCTTGAGTCCAAACCCAACCAGAAACAATGCTCACCGCCACTAGATTGGTCACCCTTTCATGGGGACAAATAGAAGTTGGTCAATGTGTGACAGTCTGAAAAACATTCACACATGTGACCAAACTTTACCTGCCTCCCCGGGAAAAAAAACCATCCAATTGTGGAACACCATCCCTGGTCAGGCTTGGACTCAAGTTCACCAATAATGTTCAAAAGCAAGAACAGACTGGCCACGTTGACAAAACAGCACCAGATGAAGCGAAAGAGGTCTCCCGTTTAGGTCACAACGTGAATTGACCATTGGCAGGAAGTGGTCGTTTAAGTAATCAGTAGTATTTCTTTCTTTAGTTAGTTGCAGGAAAAGAACAGGTCTTTGTTGTTCATTTCATATGGGAAATTCTTCGCTCTACACTGCTCATTAGAAACAGGGCTGTTATTACTTAAAAGTAACTGTTTTATTATCATGCATCATTGTAAATCACATTAATTTTGGAGTGTAAAAAGGTTGGCAGGTGTTAGAAATTGCACAAATATATGATAGCTTTATTTTAAATTGCTCTCCATAATTAGACAATTATGAATGCAAGGGTTGCTGCAATAGACCCTATGTCTCGCCTGAACTTGTTGTCGGCACGAGACTTAGTAATCACTTTTCTGTCTGTCTGGTCTGGTCTGTCCGTTGTCATGTCTGTCTGTCTTTGTTGCTTCTGTCTGCCTGACGGTCCGTGTTCACGGGCTTGGCACGATATCTGGAGTTCCGTAAGGGTATGATGATGTAACTTGGTGGAACGAAAAGCGGGTCCACGAGTTCTCGCCTGATTAGATTTTGGGCCGTAAAAATAATGCTAATTTAAAAAAAAAAAAAAAAAAAAAAAAAAAAAAAAATTTCCCGCAAGGCTTGTGTTACAAGTTTTCTGGAGTTGCCGTAAGGCGACTATGATGATGTAACTTGGTGGAAGGGGCGGGCTATTGAGAACGTTCTCGAACTGATTAGATTTTGGACGTATTTCTGGCAAATTAAGTATGCAATGAGCTAATTAAGATGCATAAAAAACAGCGTATTGCTATAAATTTTGAAACGGTACATTGGATCGAAAATTCCTTCACTGCATGGAAGCCTATCATGGTGCGGATCTTTTTTCCAATTTGAGCGTCCATGTGTGAATACAAAGCGGCTAGATATCCAAATGAGCTAATAAATATGCGTAATTACTTATCTCTGAAACCGTACATGATAGGCAAAATTCCTTTTGCGGCATGAAAGAATACTATTGCCATGCCTCTTGGGTGATCATAATTGGGTCAAAGTGCATGTGGGCCGATTAATTAAAAAGGGCCATTTTGATACAATTGATCTAATTATTAAATATGCATAATTGCTGTATCCTGAAATGGTACTTGATATGCAAAATTCCTTCGCTAAATGAGACTTCTATGCCGTACAATTTTTTGTATGAATCACCATTGCTGTCAAAGTGCACGTGTGGATCAATTAAGGGGATGTTTGATTGCAATTGATCTAATAAATATGCATAATTGCTCTGTACCAAAAGTTACATTGGATATGCAAAAATTCCTTTCGCTACATGATGACACTAGATGGTACATCTTTGTGTGAATAATAATTGTGGTCAAATGCAGTGGGGCCACTCTTAAAGGGCCATTCTTTGATTATTTTTTAAAATGCACACTAATGCTAAATGCTTCGTCCATTTCAACCAAATTTTCTGGGTTGTCAATGGTCAGTGTGAAATACACCACCTTCAAGAAAGAATTTGATTCAGGGTTCCATTTACCTTACAATAAATTAGGGTAGCATGTGTTTATTTTGCTGTTAATATTTGTGTGAAATTTCAGAAACTAAATTAGTTTTTTTTAAAAAACAAGAAGACTTATCAAGGGGGGGGGGGGGAGGTGCGGAGTACACCACAACAAAGTTTAACATCAAATATATAGCTAGATACAGTGCCATGTTTTCATTTTGAAAAATGGTTTTTTCTACTTCGGTCAGTCTTTTGGGTTGCAGCCTGTTTACATTCTTGGAAAATGTGAAAATACGCAAAATGTGCATTTTCACCACTTCTGAACCCCGTAGGCGACTCAAATTTAAAAATGTGGGTCACATGATTTTTTCAAAAAATAGTGTTGACAAAATTGAATAATTTTCATATTTTACTAAATTTAGTGAATTTTAAGGGATTTTGCCTGACTTTTCATGATTAAAATATCTTACAATGGCAAAATGTTTGTGGCCCTGTGGGTCCAGGTGCAATTGAAAGAGCAGGAAATAACGAATACTATAAATACACAACCGGGGGTGCTACTCCTAACCATCTCTTGGTTATGATTATGTTGTGGACATTCAAGATTAATATCTCCCAAACGGAAGATGTTTGTGAACTCTATGGTGGTTATCAAATGAAAGAGTGAGAAGTATAGATTACTATAAATGCACAAACCCGGGGGGTGCTACTCTAACACTCTCTTACTTGTGCTCATGTGGTGACTTTTCAAGGATTAATATCTCCACAATGGAAAATGTTGTGACACTAGGGTGGTTGCAAAGAAAGGAGTGAGAGGTATAGGAAATACTATTCAAAATGCAAACCCGCGGGTGCTATTCCTAAACATCTTAGTTCTGCTCTTGTGAGGAACTTCTCAAGATAATATCTCCACAATGGAAAATGTTGTGACCATCTTGGGGTGGTTGTCAAAGAAAGAAGAGGAAGTAAAGAATACTGTAAATGCAAAAACCAGGGGTGCTCCTCCTAAACATCTATGACTTATGCTCGTTCGTGGGGGGTTTTCAAACTTGCAAGATGAATATCTCCACAATGGAAAATGTTGTGACCCCTAGGTTGGTGTCAAATGAAATAGTGGGAAGTAACACTAGTTAAGAAAATGGAGTTTATCTGGTTGCACAACTTTTTGGGGACACCATGGACTCGCACAGTTGCACTCTGGGTGTGCTGCTTTTTGTCTTCACTTAAGACGCGAACGCAGGCGAGACTTGTGAGTTCGAGAACGCCTTGTTGTTTTTATCTTCTGTATGTTCTTCCTGTTTGCCAAGACCCAAATAATTCTGATTCTAATCCAGGGAAATATTTTTTAAAGAGGATGCCAAACATACTAGCTGTATCTTGGCAATGAGAATACAATATCGGTAAAAGATATTATTTCTGGTGGATCTCACATATGTAGACCAATATTTAGCAGGGGTACAGTGGTTTTCTTGGGTAGTGGTCCCACATTGTTTGTTGACCTCATGTGACCTTGTGACCTATGAGACCTTTGGCACTCATTCACACCTGACGGAGACAACACATATGCGTTCGGTTTGGAACAATGTTTTTAGTTACAACAAGTGCTTTTATACCTACATTGTAGCTGTGCTTTCTAAGACATGTAGCCACACATTACTAAATAACCAGGACAACTCGGAACCTCGCACCTTTTAATTAAATGGTGGATCATGTACCTCAGCCATTAAAAACACAAGACATTTTCAAACATTAGATTTACTGTGCAAGTAGATAGACAAGTTGAGTGCATGTCAGCAATTGAAATGTGTTGAATTAAAGTGTTAGACAACTGTTAATGTATCGGGTAGATAAACTAATACAATGGTAAAACTGATAGGTGTGACAGATGGAGAAGAGAGAGAAATAGGAGTAGGTGAGAAATTTGAAGCCACATGTAATATAAGATGAAATTTAAATTGATTTTGGTTGTAGAAATTTAAATCAGGAATTTGGGATAATTTCCCCTGGTAGTGAGAGTATGGCTGTAGCCTGTGACTGACTGAATGCTTTAGTTACAAAGGATTGAGACATTGTTTCTGCAATAAATAGACCATAAAAATAGGAAGAAAGGAGAATTCCAATTAACCCAGGAGCTAGCAGCATTTGTACACATCTCAAGTACAAAGGTTTGAGTGATTTAAATATGCTGACAGAGCCTGACAGGGACCCCCTGAAACGGATCTAAGTGGCCAAATGGTGGCCTTAAGGAGACGGCGGCCAAAAAAATACAAAGTTTGTACAGGGGTCAAATTTGTAAATTGATCCAAACATGTTGAAAAAGCACACCATGTTATGGTCAACCATAAGGATTCCAGCAAATGTTATAGTTTGTAATATGTACAGGCCTAAGGTTTCAGCGTTATAGGTAAAAACAGCAAAATCAATAATAGGGTCAATTTCAGTTGTACAGGGGTCAAATTTTAAGTTGCCTGATTTGGATAAAAAATGGGCCAAAATATTGGTGGAGTTGAGGGGTTAAATTAAGGAATAGTTTAACTGTCTTAAATGCTTAGTTTCCGGCCGTAGGGGCACAGAAGGTCAACGTCCATTTGCATTCAATGGGGCTTGATATTGTTACCCCCCTCACCTTCTTAAGGAAGCATTTGAGACACCAAAACTCTATTCCTTATTTTTGAATCCTATGAGCTCCACCAATAATTTGCACCCTGTTTTATCCAAATTGGAGCAATTTTTAAAATTTGACCCTGTACAACTGAAATTGACCTTTTTTATTGATTTTTGCTGTTTTTAGGCCTCTAACTCTGAAAACTTTAAGCTGTACATATTACAAACTTACCTTTTCTGAATCCTTGTGGTTTGACACATAATATGGTATATTTCAACATGATTGGATCAATTTAAAAAAATTTGACCCCTTACATCTTTGTATTGGCCCCCTCTCTTAGGCACCACTTGCGGCACTTAAGAATCGCGTTTCAGGGGTTTCGGTCAGGATTGTCACCATATTTAATCACCCAAACTTTGTTACTTGAGATGTGTTACAATGTGTGCTAGCTCCAGGGCTAAATTGTGTGATTCTTGGGTTTGGGGCTTTGAGTTTAAAGGTCATGTGAGGTCATTTACTGTCATTGATATGGGCACAAGTTATCATTTGGTTGTATTTTAAACATGGTTCAGTGGTGGGAACAAAAAGCATGTAAAAGCTTGGTTTTTCATCTTTAAGCTAGTATGTGCTTTTAATAAAGTTTCTTTAGAAATATCATGATGAAAAACAGCATTTTCTGTTTGTAACATTTTTTTGAGACATTACATTTTTCTCATCTTGTCTGCAAAATAATTTGTCTGTCTTATTTCCCTTTATGATGCTACAAACTAAAATATGGGTTGTGTACGGTTACCTGAAATCTTATGTACAGTGATCTGGGTGCTATTGTTAAGGTCCATTCATACTTCACTGCAATGCATTGCAGTGAAGTATTTTTACACATTTACTGCTCACAGGGTATGTCAGATTCAGTGACATTTTGGGAGTAAGGTATATTGGCTATGACCTTTCCCAGAGGGTGTTTTGAATCAATCCCAGCATGCATTGCAAAGTTTAAGAACCACAAGATATTTCATGATCATGCTAAAAATTTCCCAAGTACTAGCACCCCTTGTGGGATAAAATAAGAGTGAAAGTTTCTTTATGTATTAAGAATAGGATTTTTGTGGGATCACATAACCTTATTGAGGTGGAATTTCCCAAAACTGGTCATTGTGGGATTGACTCAATACACCCTCTGGGCCTTTCCAATGACACACAGAAAAGTGTATGCTGTAATCAGGTGGTGCACCTGTTAATTAGCCAACTTGAATTGTCTGTATAAATCTATAAAGGTTCTTTGTATCAGTTAGTTTTGTTTACAAGCACTTGGACTTCTAAGAACCTACTGGAATTCCTACCAAAGATAAGAATATAAGCCTATTATAGGGCCCTTTCACAGAAGGTAAATTATGTTGAATAAACTTTGGTTTACCCTCTAGACCATTCAAGCTGCAAAGAATACAATATGTGCACCTGGCCTGGTTCACTTGAAAATGTCAGATATTTCTGCAGGTGATTCTTTTGTTTTCTCTGCATGCTTGGATTGTTCTGGAGGATAAGTCTGGCCAAGTTAACCTATTGACCTCCTGTAAAAGTGCCCTATTATTGACAAGTGGTATTATAGACCAGTTAACAGCA
>JAMKCH010060260.1:0-132989 GCA_023653785.1 Ophioderma brevispina
ATTTAAACTATCAAACTTTATTTTTCTCGAAAGTCTGTCCAAAAGTGTTAATTATATTCATGCATTAACACTTAAGTGCCCAGCTAAGCAAACTTCCGTTAGTGCCCAAGGTGGGAGGGTCCATAGGGCCCAACCCAGCATAACCATTTCCCATGGGAGTTTGAATCATGACACTAACACAAATAAATGGGGTCACGTAAGAACCACATACCCGCAAGAAAAATGAAAATCCGCCTTTGGCCTAGACCTATGGCCAATTGAAATTGTCACTCTTCGAAAAAGAGGGTTCGCGCATTTCCATCCTCAGCAACTCCATATAAGTTTTGCACCAGAATAATTCATTATATCCATCTAGAAATAACCAATTAAAAATAATCATTGTCAAAATATAGCCAATTTATACAGCTTGTATTTTTCTCAGAAACTTCAAAAACCACCTTAATTTTCCCATAGACTTACACCGTTAGAGAGCTATGGGCCTTACAAAATTAAATTTATGCTATCAGCATATAAAGGTTATTTGATGTAAGTTTATTATTATTATTAATTATCCATCCCTAAGGATATTCAAAAATAATCCCAAGATTGAATAACTTCATTTTTAATAAGTAAACTATCTTGATTTTTTTCACTTCCTGTATGCTCGGGGGGGGGTTCCTAGGGGCACAACCCATTATTCTAATGAAGCACTGTGGGGATTTTAATTGTTTTGTAAAAAAAATAAAAAAAATAAAAAAAATCAACAAATTAGCAAAAACTCCTTGAAAAATTTGATTGCGTAACCGAGAAATTGGGGCAAAAAAAAAAAAAATTCAAAATGGTTTTTTTGGTTTACTATGGACCCCGGCACTTAAGCTGTTAAAAATAAGGACAATTGTATTAAGGGGAATTTCTAGAAACACCCCGCAACATTAAATATACAACAATAAATGAAAACCAAATGACTACGGAACGTTTTATTGTGGTTATCTGGGGCGTCCAGCGAACTTGAATCGTAAGTTATACGTAACTTTTGCTGAGCGCTTGTTACGATTTCTACAAGATGTGACTTACGTGCGTTCGCGAACAATGGACGTTAGTCGTAGGAACACCTTTTCGCATAACTTAAGATCATTATTACTTGTCTTCTATTTGGGTGCACTCGTGGTGCAATTAGGTACGAGTCGGTTTTGAATGCCGTTCTAGTAATTCGATTACTGGATGTTTTAAGAAGCATAGTGTGGTTTTGGGGTAGTGTCAGACTTATGAACGTTTAATTACTCGGACTTAGTACTACCCCTCCGCCTATTAGAATTCCTCCTGGTTGGTAAGAACCGCGTTAAAGTGGCTTGTTTATTATCAGCTGTGTATTCGATATGTATTAGATAGGCCTCACCGCGCCGGCACAAGAAAATGCGTCAGAACACAAGAGGGCGGCTATTTTTCCTTATTAGGGAGTCATTCGTAGAGGTTGGAAGACAAAAAAATATTTTATTCAAATAATGAAAAGTATTATAGCCTATGTCCAATAAACGAAAACAAAGGACATTAATGATTATAGCAGGCAAGATAAATGCCTGCAGCCAGCAGGAACAGGTCTGTTAATCAAGTGAAGAAACTACATCCAATTACTAGTGAAGACTTGCACTGATTGTGTAAAGATTCTAAACGCGTCAATAATCACGATTAAATTGTGTACTTTTTAGGCGACCGCATATTTTTAAATGGTTTGTGTTTATTTATTATCCATCTAAAATACTCAATTCTACCATAAAGATTGAGATGAAACGTTTTGATGTAGTAAATATTATATGTGTAGGTATAAAACAGTACCATATTATAGGCCCTACTGTATAACAAAAATTCCGGATGTGGAATTTATTACGAATTGAATTTTCCTATATCAGGACATCAATTTGGAGCTCAGCCCATTCACCCAGTGATTAGTATATGCATGGACAAGCATTTTGTTTCATGGAAAAATTAAGATTTTGTTTGAAATTATAGCACGCCCATTCTCTTAAATCTTTGAATCGCCGTAAGTGAACGAGATCGACGATTCATATCTGTAACCTCTTACTACTTTCATTTCAATTTCTTTCTTTTTCTTTCTCCTTTCTTTCATTCCTCTTCTTGCACTATTTTTTCTGTGCGGGACTGAATATGGGTCAATCTGTTTGAATAGGAATGACATACTTACAGAAAACGATAAATCCTTATTAACTTTAACATTTGTAATCTGTTTTTGTTTAACTTAGTAACACGCACCGATTGTGCTTCATTGGGCATTACCATTGATTATTCAGCCAATCTGACTATATATGAATAATTGACCTGCGGTTGACCTAGCATTGAAAGAAGATATCTGCGAGTTGCTATAATAATCTTATTTTCGTTCAGACCTGCCCCTCCCTTCATTTTCCTGGAACTATAAATGCTGTTGCCATGATAGATGGCTAACTAGATGATGGAAATGGGAAGAGCGGACCGGATTTGTTCACTTCCTACCACTACGAGTGTGCTACGTGTCGCATGACCACACGTAGTTTTAAAATCGTAATCTGGCTTACTAAACCTCGTAGGACACACGTAGCCTTACGTCCAAGTTTCCACGAACGCGAAAAAATCTTAGTATTAACTTACGTCGCAACTAGGGCTACGTCAGTCTTACGACTGCTTCCGCGAACGAACCCATGATTACTATATATATACTTGTTGACTATCTGTCGATTACAATATCGGCAATGTATGTTTATCAAAGTTAATAGTATCAGGGGTCTTTCCTAATCCAACGGGGTCTTGCGATTAGGCCCCGCGCTAGCAGACCTTTGCAACACATCTCAAGTACAAAAGGTTTGAGTGATTAAATATGTAGAACAGACTGACAAGGACCCTGAAAACCTAAGTCTTAAGTGCCACAAGTGAATGGTGCCCTTAAGGAGAGGGGGGCCAAGACAAATTGTACGGGGTCCATTTTTTAATTGATCCAATCGTGCTGAAAATTATGCTATTTATCTACCCACAAGGATCAGAAAGCTATCATTAGTTTGTACTATCTTCAATATATAGTTTAAGAATCGTAGTCTAAAAATAGCCAGAATCAATAAAAGGGGTAAATTTCAGTTTGTAACAGTGGTCAAATTTTTAAGTTGCTTCCAATTTGGATAAAAAATGGTGCCAATTATTGGTGGAACTCATAGGATCAAAATAAGGAATACTTTTGAGTGTCTCAAATGTTGCGTATAAGTAGGGAAACAAGGTCAAGCCCCATTGAAAGCAATGACGGTGACCTTCTATTCCCCTACGATCGGTAATAAGTATTTTAGACATAACTCATCAATATTTTGCAACATATTTGATCTAAATTGGGCAACTTTAAAATTTGACCCCTGTACAACCTGAATTGTCCCTTTCGCTGATTTTTGCTGGTTTTAGCATATAACTCTTAAACTTTACATTGTATATATACAAACTATACCTTTCCTGAATCCTTGGGGTTAGACATATAACATGGTATACTTTTCAACGTGATGGATAAATTTAAAAATTTGACCCCTGTACAACTTTGTTTGTCCCCCCTCTCCGTAGGCCACCAGTTGGCACTAAAGAATCACTTTTCAGGGGTCCCTGTTATTCTGTCTACATATTAAATCACTCGAACCTTTTGTACTTGAGATGTGTTACAAATGTTCTGCTAGCTCCACGGTATAATTACGCAGATGTCAAGCTAAAACGGTCATAACGTATTACCGCAACGCTTTGCTTTCTTAGCAACGCGTGCATCGGAAAGCAACGCGTTGTTGCTTTAAGCCAGTCAATCAGAAAAGTGAAAAAGTCGAAAGCACGTGTTCTTTCTGACAGTACCTAAGCAACGCGTTGCGAAACACATGTTGCTTTCTTTGCAACGCGTTGCTTAGAGAACCAATCAGAAAAGATAAAAAGCAACACGTTGCTAATAAAAGCAACGCGTTGCATGATTAAGCAACCGCGTTGCTTAGCCAACCAATTAGGAAGGTGAAAAGGTAACGCTGTGATAAACTTTGATAATCCAATTAATCAAAAGAGTAAAAGCAGCAAGTTGCTTAGCCGGCCAATTAGAAAGGAGAAACAGCAAGTGTTGCTTGTTTAGCTACACTACTGAAAGCACTGAAAGCAACCCGTTGCGTAAGTACTTTTGGAAAACAATACGTTGCTTTTTGACTTTCAGATTGCTGGGCTAAGCAAAGCGTGGCTGTTCACGAACGGCCATGCGTTCCTAGGAAAGCAACGCGTTGGAGAAATACGTTACGACCCTTTAGATTTGTCATATGCACCTCTCTGTGAGCGATGTTCAAAATTTAATTGGCGACACCCTATGGTTCTGTGTAAATCCTTTGAAATTTTAACAAAGTGATCACAGCATATTCCATTTGCTCTGGACCGCATCAGAAAGTAAGTGCATGTCGAAATCACAAAAAAGCGGAATGGGTGAGCAGTTTCTGAAGTTTGGGGGTGTGGTGTGTTAGGCGATCTTCTTGGCTCACAGGGAAATGGGCCTCCTTAACCATGATACTTATAGCGGCTCGGTTCCAATAATCATTGAACCTCAAAGTACACAAACCATCTCCTTAGGCATACTGTACGAGGTCTCGTTGACGTAAAGGTAGGAAATACCTTGTTAAACGCAAATAAATGAGCCTTGTGCACAAGTGCTCTGAATGTTATATATAACAAAAAATTTAATGATTTTAATCAGTTTGGGTTTCAAGAGTTTGGTAGGTCCAAAACACTATTACATATAATAAAAATTACACACAATAATAAAGATATATTATTGAGTCCACAAGTTTAAAGAAGCGTTGCAGTGCAACGAGGATATGTCCTCACCGCGCAGACTTCAAAGACAGTATGAAAAGTAAACTTCTACATGTATTATCGACTCAGATTAATTTCATTGGAATCTTCTCAGTCCGGAAGGTAAACTTTGTTCAGCAGTTTTAAGAAGACTTAGGTTAAATAATTTACTCGACGACACTAATATTCAACCGTAACAAAAAATCCAGGTATTCTACCACCATCATTCTGCCGCTAATATCCTCATTTAGGACCACAAACTGGACTCTCTTTTGATTCCAAAACTGACGCTTTCTGGCTTAAAAGACGACAGCAGACAGTTAAGCTATCACTCCGGTGGCATCCATTATAAATCCTGGCACTATGCAATCACAAATCTACCATTATTGTAGATGAAAAAACAGCTCCTGGTTGCACTGCTGTGAGTCCTTCAGTGACAAGTATTTAACTATTCACAGCTAGATTCCCCTTTCCTAATCCCTAAAAAAATAGTATCACCATTATCATGCATCAACATAACCTAGCAATGTCAAATCAGATTTCACATAAATTAGATCATCTGCATTGCATCACCTCACAATTATAACTTCAGGGGAATTTGCAATATGTTTTAACCTCAATGCATAAAACAAGTTGATCAATGCTAAGTTAGCAGTCGGGGGTATCCCGTCATCTCTTGATTGATGTAAAAATAATACTAGGGGAAATCCCCTTTCTCTTTTTTTATAGTAAACAAAGGACGTTTCCGTGAGAAATCACTTCTCGAATAAAATGGAGAATAATAATATTTTCAATACAAAATTTTAGGGAATTATAACACTACAATAAAACACCCCAAAACACACTCATGTCAATATTGTAATTTTAAACATGCCCACAGGACCAACGTGTCAGTGCCCTACATGGTACACTGCACAAAGGCTTTAGGAAGCAGTCTATAGACCTATATATGGTGGTGGGCTGGATTGTGTCTATTCCAGAGTGGGATTGTGAGCGACCTCTACCTCCCATAGATCATTTTCCTCCTTTTACTAGTTCTTATTTCTCCCAGCATTCCAGTTGACGAGGTTAGTGGATTAACATCGTTAGGTTAGAGTCAAAGGCACCTGTGCCTGGAATGGTCAGCGTCATGATACCAACAATAAGTAACCTGGTGGAATTACTTCACAAAATGGTCGGTGGGTGGTGGACAGGTGTATCGCCATACTCGGTTTTGGTTGGCAAACTGGACCAAATGCGGTACACTTTCCTGTATATTCCGTGATAGGGTAGGCCAGGATGTAGTAGGCGTACTTTTTCTGAGTACGGTATGAGTAAGGTACTTGACCCCGAGTAGAGTACGAGTATGGGTATTTGGTCCTGAGTACGCGTACGAGTATGAGTACAGCCAAATGTGAATCCCGAGTACGCAGTATGAGTACGAGTAACTATGCCTGAGTACGAGTATGAGTACGAGTACTTAGCCCAGATACGAGTATGAGTTACGAGTACCCAGGCCTGAATATGAGTACGAGTACTTTTGCATAATAGTATTGCAGTTGGCCCATCAAGGATTTGATGAATTAAGTGTCAAAGACACAGTTCATCTTACTCACTAAAGCATATACTGTGTAGTAATTGTAGTGAAACCATAATGGGTATAAAATGGGTACCCCCGAGGTGCGTCCCGTACCCTAGTCGTGTACTTATAACTCATATCAACATTTGTCCATACCATGATGTGGTCACATGTGGAACCATACCCATAGTCGCATACCCAAGACCTATACCCGTAGCCCTCGTGGTATGGGCTGTATCCATCTATCGCCAAGGTCTCATACCCTATACCCGCAAGTATGGTCTAATACCACTTACTCATAAACATTATCGGCATACATGAAAATATGGCATTTTTTTCCGAAGTTTAAAATTGAAACCAATTAGGCGATTTTTTAGGCTAGCCATTTGACAGTGTAAACTGGCCCGGATAAGGTGAGTTAGATGGTTTAAAATATGGTCATGAAATTGTCTACCTGTGACATTACAAGTTTTAAAGTTTAAACATGTACTGACAAGATCAGGTTGAACATTAGGTCAAACTTTGACGACTAACCAACGTACAGTAAGGTTTAAATTAAAGACTATACCTACCATGGCAAAAGGAAGCAAACTGGATTGGATAAAATGCGGTTTGCTTCTTTAAAAATGTCATGGAATGGAGCACTGGTAGTATTACATGTTATCCCCATTGTGAAAATTGTCATTATTTTGAAAATATGTGATGCTATATCAAACCAAAAACAAATTTTAAATATTGCAGATTTGTCTGCAACATAAACATCAATTTTCACAAACACAATTGGGGTGAAAATGTGAATGAATTGAAAGTCACCAATTTCGTTAAATATCACTCATTTCATATTGTGATTTTCTTGAGAATTTCCATGTTCTAGCAATAAATGCATTGTGCATCACTTATTTTTGTTGTAGTGCAGTTTCTTCTCCTGAGTACGCGTATGAGTACGAGTACTTGACCCTAAGTATGAGTACGAGTATTTGTACAAGTACTTATGCCTGAGTAGGAGTAGGAGTACTTGTGCCTGAGTACGCGTATGAGTACGAGTACTTATGCCTGAGTACGAGTATTAGTACGAGTACCCAAGCCTGAGTACGAGTTATGAGTTTTACGAGTACACAAAGATGTACTCGTAATCGAGTACGAGTATGAGTAATCGTACTCGAGTACTACAAGTTGGGTTAGGCTCCTATGAGTTCATTAATAACCTATATGCTGCTGAAATTCCAGCCATTAGGGCGGAAGAAGAAGGAAACCATCAGGTTAAACGGCCAGTGTGTTCCAGACTGTATAGTATCTGCTGCCTTGTAGACTCACCTGTTTGCAGGAAAGTTGGGGAGACAACCTGAGGATAAATCCGGAGTTGCGTCCCGTAGGCGACTGACTGCTCTACTCAGACACCAGTTCGCAAATCTTGCGACGCTGCGCACCAAAAACGTATCGTTCGACGTTTCCTTTGGATTTGGGTCTCGCGTGGAGAGGGGGATTCCATGTGCATGGGCAACATACGGATCTCTATAGCAATTGCCATGGACTTAGCGCCCTGGAGAGGGCACCTAACTGTGACTCAATGTGGGCGCTTTATCCATAGTCGCTTGCGACTGACGGAGGCCATGATGAGACCTATTCCATAGCCAGCTATGTTGCTGGACAAGATAGACGCATTCCAGTATTACAATACATTCACCTGTCAATGATCCCTGTGCAATCGCTAAACATGGATCGATTGATAGCTTAATGTATTGTAGTCCTGGAATGTATGCATCTTGTCCACCAACATGTCTGGTGGCTGACGTCATATTGAATACGGTCTATATGACATCCTTGTTCTAATCTATATTAAATGGACAATTGAGAGATTTTGCTCTAACTTGGACATTTAAACCATAATTAACAATGGAGCGACTACGATTGCAATCACACGATAAATAAATAGTACTTCAACAACTCATGGTATTTGATTAAAAAGGACCAATCTGCAGCAAGATATAAAGATTATGATGACAACATACTGGGTTATAATAGGTTCTTTAAATTGAACATGATTAAATATTCATACCAACTTATTAAATAATTATTGGATACGGATATTTTTCCAGAAGAGAAAAGCTATTATCGACTAGACCCTGGTGTTAGACTGACATTGACATGCGAATTATAGTATATACTTGTACATTAAACGACTAATTTAAAAAAAAAAAAAACACATTATGTTGCGTAAACATGTGTAATTAAAACCGATAAATATCTTTAGCTGCACTGAATAATTATACAAAATCAAACTTTTTGTATTGATATCATATATCCCATTACTAGTGTACAAGTGTTGGCTTTTATTTTGATGCCTTGATGGCGCGAATCCTTTCTACGTAAAACACAGGCGGTTGCGGCCAAGAAATCCCAAATTTAGACGCCATCATTGGTTCAACATGTAAAAACCAAATCGTTGCATATGATATAATATATAAAATACGTTTGTAACATACGTGATATTGGTTAATATTGCAGTTGGCAACCGATTTAATGAGTTTAGGTAGAAAAGATCCCTTGCTCAAAACTCACCTCTATTCATAGTGACTCATGGTTGTTTGCTTTTTCTTGTTAGCATTGTTCTTTTTGGTGTTTTGTTTTGTTGATGCTGCTTTGAATCTGTCTGCAAAAGCAGGGTAATCTTTGTTTAAGTTTAAGTTTTAAGTTGCTCACAACCGAGGATTTCGAAGCGCATTTGACAATCAGCATGGACGTTCCCGTTTTTGTCGTATCCGATCCATTCCTGTGGCTCTATCCGAATAAACTGGGCTTGAACGAAATGTGGAAAAATAATTATCTTCTCCGTATTTGCGTCAGTGTTGGCATGGAAAACCTGTAAGTTTAAAAAGAAGAAATGGCACAGAAATTAAAGAACCGCCTAACTGATTTACAACGGACGACAGCCGACATGTTTCCTTAAAGGGAGAAATGCACATTGCCAACAAAATACAAAATGGCTGAAATGGATAAATTCAAATTCAGACTTAAACCTAAAAGGGTTCTAGTTTCAGGCAAAGTCAGTTGGTCATTTTCAGCTGTCATCCTATTTTTTTTTATTAAGATATTATTTTATTTCTGTATGTAATTTGAGAATGGATTCCTAGCAGAGAAAGTACCTTATTTCATCATGCAAGATAAAAATGGACAGCTTCTTTCTTTGCCAGTAGTTTTGATCTGCATAGTTGCAGAGGGTGTATTGAGTCAATCCCACAATGCACCAGTTTTGGGAAATTTCACCTCAATAAGGTCATGTGATCCTACAAAAATCCCACATAAAAACTCTGACTTTAACACTCATTTTAGCCTACAAGGTGCTAGTACTTAGGGAGTTTTTAGCATGATAATGAAATGTCTTGTGGTTCTTAAACTTTTTGAGCACTTATTATCCCTAAGTACTGACATGTGTTTAGTACAGTAGAGTATAGGCAAATTGCAATGCATTTTGGGATTGATTCAAAACGCCCTCTGGCATAGTTGGTAGCTCTGAGCAGTTCCTACCAGGATTTATACTACGTGAATCAAAAAAAAAAATTGTGCAAGGATTAAAGATGATCTTGACCTTAATGCAATCACTATATCATAGATTTGTTGTTGTTTTAATAAAACACATCTAATATACTTCCAAATGTTGAAAAAATGAAAGAAATCGATTAAATAATAAGCCAGATATGACCAAATTGCTAAGCACACCCCCTTTTTTCGCCATTCCTATGGGATTTACACACATTAAACTTGTGTTTGTGAGAATGTACAATATCAATATCAGAGGCCTTGTCAATGCTAATGCTACATTTTCTTGAATTATTTCAACTACGGATTAATCAATTTCATTTTTATTTATAACAAGTGCAAACTGATATGACCGAATCCAAACACCCATTCACCTGTTGCAGAGCAAGGGAAAACAAGATCTTCCCATTGTGTAGGATATTGCAAAGAGTGTAGTCCCTTTAATTGGCATTAACTTGTATCTATACCTTGATTACAGCTGTTGATTGACCCTCTTCATTTACACTTCAGGATAATCGGGTGAGATTTTATGTGAACATTCAATTATTTTTGAAATCAAGAAGGAGATTATGGGTATTCATAGATCATTTAAACAAAATAGCATGGGTCATCATTATTTTCATAATGCTATGCCCCCGTATATTAGACATTGGACGTATTATTGACTTTTAACTGTGTCAATCCCCATTGGAATGGAGGAAAAGGATGTGCTTCAAATTGGTCATATCTGTATTTTGTAATCGTTGTTTCTTTCATTTTTTAACATTGGGAAGGATATTAGGATGCTTTATTTAAAAAACAACAACAATAATCTATGATTCAGTGACTTTATCAAGGTCAAAGTTCATCTGCAACAGTTGCCACAATTTTTTGATTCCACGTAGTATATCCCTAACGTCCCTAGAGGAAGAAGATTCTAACAATCGCCGCAAAAAGTGAGGTAGCGATATCTATGTTTTATAAGGAGCAATTTCCCACTAAACCCAAGGCAGGTGGGTTTTGAAGCAATTAAGGCACGTTAGGAATATCCGCTATGCGCCCACAACAGTTAAAGTAAGATGTTGTCTGATTTCGTATCACTATTGCGATATGCATCCACCAAGGACACAGTTCAGTGGTTGTACTTGTACAGACGATGACATGAACTGACCTTGTGTGATCTGGGTATAATATATCATACCCAAAACACCACAGACAATGGAACATCTCCTGGCCTTCCCACTGCTGGAAGCAACAATGACACAGACATTGCGGAATTCAGGGAAGCAACCACACGTTGTACCCCTCTCTGGCTCGATCATATTTGAGAACACTGTTTGGACCACGATAAGAAGAAGAACACCAAACCCAGGGGAATTGAGATTTACTAGCTCATAGTGTCTTTTGAAGCTTAAGAGCTCAGTTTTGGGAATCAAGATAATACCCTTCTGTGTTCCACTTTCTACAATATTTGTCGTCGATTCAATTTTGTTGTCTTGAACTGCTCCGAAAAAAAATATTATATATTTACTGAAGAGGATTCCTATGAATTTGTTATTGTGGCATTTAACCTAAAAGTTGCCATTTTAAAATCTTTGTGGTGAAGACATGTCATCGTAGAACTGCAATTTTTGTTTTATTGTGAACTTTAGCATAGACCACCATATTAGAGTGGACATTCCCAGGTTATGTAAGAAATTCCAACTTTCAGGACATTCTTGAGCGTAGTATTATTATTTCTATTGTAATTGTTTGGACATTATGATTGATCCAGATCATTTTTAATCAAACAAAAATGAAAGAAAGAAGAAGTAAAATTCTGTTATTGTGTTGCTTTAAAGGGTATTTCATGGAGAGGAAACTCACCCCGTTGGGTGAGGCCTCGGTCCGACTATCCCACAATGTTGAGGGCAGTATTCAAATTTAGTAGACTTGATGAGGACCTGTAAGAGTGGTCCAGATGTACACATTTACATGTTTAATGACGCTATTAAAGAAGAGTAAATTATAACGAGTAATATTTATCTGATAAGTATGTTTAATCTTGTCTTTTTCTTGTTTTGAAAATGATAAAATCGCGATTTGTTGGATATAACTGTCCGTATTGTGTCGCAAATCACAGCAACTTGTATACGACTTTCACTAGTCTACTTACGTCATTCATAACCATGTTATCCCCACACTGCGCGGGGGCGCTATAACAGCGGTTCCCTGGCTTTGTACGAGCTAAATATAGGAGTTTCACAGGCCGCCTTGACCCCAAACGAGGACTCCAGTGACGCAAGCAGTTTCCCTTCATGTTCAGTAGAAATGATCATCGTTTTGAATTTACATACCGCTAGTTAATCGAAAAACATTAGGCAATGATAACAGTAAGGTCATGAAACAATCTAAAGGGTCTTCATGGAAATCTACTCAACTCTGGTGTCTATTTTCTTGCGTTTCAGTTACAAGCAATAGAATGACTCCGGGGTGGTATTATTACAAATTTACTTGATTGACACACACAGAAACTGGTTTAGTCTTATTTATTTCAGGCGTGGGTTGGCACATGTAAATTCAAAACAGATAGCCAAACCTCAGTTTTAACGAAACTTCGGATGCCCCATGCATAAAGTGTCAGTGGCAGTAATTGAAAATTCGCACGACTTCGAAGCGACCTAAAAAAGTTAGATGGAAGAGACATGTCCAATCCTGCCTCATAAAGTCGGACAAACATCATGAACATTAAAAGGACATATTAGCATTTGTATTTTGAGTCAGTATAGTAGCGTAAGTTCTACGTGCAGGGGTAACCACCAAAGGCCAAAATGGACATGTCCAAAGGATCCAGGCTAATCTCTTGGAAACGAACTTTCCATTTTTAAGCAAAAGTTGTACAAATGAAAGTCGTTCATTTCAACAACAATGGCCAAAATGCTGTTGCGTTAAAACAAGATTCGCAAAAAAGAACACCGGGTCCATATGGACCCCCGCACCCCCCGTTATGCACTTAGGCGTTAAAGCTAAGCTAAATAGCTTGTCAGTTACTTTAAACACCTTTTCAGTCCCGTCATTGTTTAGAAAGCGATACCAAGAAGAAGTATGGTCTACTTTGGTGCTGACTTTCAACAACGTTACCCAATCCACCATCGCTTGCTGACCACTTCCTTGTGTGACTATACCGGATAATATTATCTGTGTTTCTAGATCAACTTCAATCCAAGGGTCAGAATCATTACGAGCAGCACTCCAGGAGTTCGCTCCATTAAGCCTGGCTTTCACTGGACCGCGCGCATCACTTTTGGAGGAAGAAGCATTAATTTGATCATCACGAATCTCGCCATTTTCCATACCAAGAGCAACGCTACAATCTGAAAATGAAGAGGAAAATGATATTTTATTTAAAGGTACAGATTCCAAGCTAATAATTTTTTCTCATAATGGACACAAGCGGATTTTCTCAGGATACAAATTTCTCAAAACTTACACTTGATTAGTTATGATCTTTCCTGCTGGATTTTCAGTTGTGCAAGCACATAAAATACTAAATCATCTTTAAAAAAACGGTCCTCTCGGCTTATAAAACTTCAGGTGTGATTGAATGTTTGTAAGAATTCTAAACACTCTCTTTTATAAGGACTACTTGTGGTATTGGTGAATAGTACTACAGTAAAAGTGGACATTTATAACAGATCATCCAAATGTAAGTCGTGCAAATTCTTTCTAAGAGGAAAAGAGGAAAAGTTCATGCTCAGTAACTCGACCCTGGAAAGATGGAAAATACAACTTCTCCCGCACAAGAAACTCATTGGTGTATAGACCCACGCACCAATATGAAGATGCGCAAAAAGCTGGATACTGTAGCATCATGCATTAAAGTGTGACATAATCAGTATACCATAAAGGCACATTTGGGCTGATGTAAGTATTAACTTCGTAGTTTAGAGAATGATCAACAATATTTTGATTTTTTGGCATAAAATTCGGAAACTGAGTTGTAACCAATTATACCCCATTACCGGTCTAGTGTGGATTATCGGATTTATTAAATTAGTCATACCTTACTATATTATTTACTATTAAGGCCTGTTGAGGTATGCATTGTAGTCTTTGTACACTCATTAGGGCAACTAAGTTGGTCCTCTCCCTACAGATGGCATCGTCAAATTGTCTAATTAGTAGTCCTACTTTTTAATTATCATTAAGAACACATCAGCCTTTTAAACTATCCTTTTACACTTTTTGCTACACATTCAGTGGTGACCCTATTGAGCCATTTATACCATCATCTGTGCAAGCCGTACCTTGTACGTCTGTGGCAATTTTTCTCTCTGCTTCACTCACGTTCTGAAATAAAATATAAATATAAAACATTTATATTTGTAATTGATTTAAAAAAGATGACTTACCTCAACCAAGTGAGTCTTAAGTCCATCCTCTTCAAGATTATTAAAACTCAATTGAATATTTTCTTGGTAATTTCCAGTAATACACTGGAGGTTTCGCTGGCTTTCCGAAGCTTTCTGTAATAACAGTGATTCTTGGGATTCGCCACGCAGACACAAGTACGCATGAGTGGCGCGAGTTTCGCGATGCAATGAAAATATAGAAAGAGCTAATTGAGTTACACAATCTCGAACAATTTAAACTAAGGATCCGCTTTTATTTTTAGAAAAGATTTAGCGGACAAGATAGCTCAATCAGGTAAGCGCTCGACTCCAGTGTATTGTGCTCATCCATGCGTATAGGCGTGCGTTCGAGCCCTGTGAGATTCAGCTATCTTGTAATTTCCCTGGACAAGAAATTAACCGCTTGGTTGTCCCGATTTACCCATGCGATATTTGGGAAGTTGGTCCCGGCTGCAATGGTTATCTCGATGTATGTTTGCTGATAAGGGAAAGCGCTGATCCCGATCTGCTGCATCCCTTGAAATGATGCTAAATGTTTTATGGTATGGTTGGGCCACAGTGATCAGCGGCCATTTGTGAAAGCGCTTAGAGGCCAATAGCATAAGGCACTATATAAATCTCTGCTATTATTATTATTATTATTAATATTATTATTTAAAAATTATATGAAATTTAACGGTGTCTACATATGAATTGCACTTCAGCGTAAACCGCATCATTTCTCGTTATCAAAATTATAATTCTGAACATTCGCAGGCTAACACTCTCCATATGTTTTGTGTGTTTGATGTTATTTGATGTATAGTTTTTTATGAAAATAAAGATTGAATGAATTGAATGAATGAAAAGCGTCAAGAAATATAACAGTGTATTACACAAAGAAATTAATAGTTCAGTTTTTGTGGGTTTTCCTAGATCCATGTTCTACATTACGTTTTAATTTTGATTTAAAAATAATTTTAGCCTAAAAATAATAATTTTTGTAAGGCAGATCGTCTCTCATACGCAAGTTTTCCTTATACATTTAGGCGATACTACAATCGCAGGTTAACATTAAAAAGTGATAAATTTGTACAAGAAAAGGAATACCTACACCTGCGTGGATAAGTAAATATATTTGACAGGATTCTCTTGGCGCCAAATTTACCAGTTGATCGTCTGCTGACGGTGTATGAGTCAATTCACACGATAGCTCCTCTCGATTGCAAAAGTTGAAGGAACTGCAATCATGATGTCCGGGTCATAGGGCGGCGCAGATGAACTTACTACGGCTCTGAATTGAAGATAAAATACTTTCCGTGTAGACATGATCTTGTTAATATGATGATAAAAGCCACTTTCTTGCATCACCGCCCTCTGTTGAACTAAGAATGGCGCGAAATATACGATTGCAAATAGGTTGATTGTTACCCTCGCCGATCATTTTAGAACGTTTGGCTCTAATTCTATTTGCCACACAATTTTCGGCCTTTGAAACACGTCCACTCTCTGGCCATGTCATAATTTTTTTACTGGCATTAATAAACTGATTGGTGTACAAGTGAACATTCGCAGTCAATACAGTAAATGATTTATGTTGTAGTTTATCCCGAATCTTCTTTAATTTCACTGATATAAAGATTTTCCATCAAGACATAAGTGAAGTACTGGCAAATATGTAACAATTAAGCCGGGGGGGGGGGGGGGGGGGGGGGGGGGGGGGGGGGGGGGGGGAGGTTGGGGGGGGGGGGGGGGGGGGGAAAATAAAACCAAACATGCAATTTAGCGTGTGTGATCAATACAACCAATAACGAAAGTTACCGTAATTAGATTTTATTAATCACGGTGACCACCTTTTTCCGTTATCACGTTCTATTCTTAGCAAAATCCGTCATTCATCAGACTATTGGAAACCTTGTAATTCAACAATTTATCGGGTAATATTCACTGCACTCTAGCAGAACACGCCGGAAATTTCATAATACAGGAGAAGCAACTTGCGCTCTTCTGAGGAAGCGTTTTGTGGTGGCCATTGTAGAAGTCATTATATCCGCCGGACTCACCATCCACCTACAACGGTAAAGAATGGGGATTTGAAAAAAATGAATAATGCATTCAACATGGTGAAGATATTATTATGCAACTCATTTAGACAATTTTAATGCACAAATGAACTCGTAAATGAAATCGTTGAAAGGCTGAGATTTGAGCCGTACAAGAAGAGTCTATGTTCTGTTGGTTTGGTTACATTTTTCTGCTTCCATTCCGTGGTTCAATTCCCTGCCCAGGGGTGGATGTCCAGGAATTTTTTAGGCATGTTGTGTATGGCCATGTTAAATAATTGTTCTCAATTGTTCTATATGCTATTGCCGTGTTTCTTTCTCCACTTTGAAATATAAATGTTAATAAATATGGGTAAGCATCAGTACTGATCTCGTGTACTAGATTGTATCATTTTATCGCTATATATCCCCCTCCAGTGTACGATGCGGTAGTCTCATCATACTTTTGTATTACTTGTATATTAGACTGGCGGGTATCATCAGAACTGATCTCGCATACTGAGTGTCTTGCCTGCGTTGTGTACGTCTGTACTGTATACCCGGATCGCTCACCACTACTACTTAGGCCTTGTTAACAGCCCCGTTTATCAGGGCCGGCCTGGGTTGCTTAGTGTTACAGCATTCCGCCTTGTGTGCGAATGTCCGCGGGGTTTTCAATCCCTCTCCCGGCGTGGATGTCCCGGGAATTCTTTTCCAGGGTGATCACGCTTGGGCATTTGTGGATGTCCCATAGTTAAATAATTGTTCCCATTGTTCTAGTATGCGATTCGTGTTTCTTTCTCAACTTTGAATATTTCGGCTGTCAGCTATATAACTTGTTACAAGTCCTTCAAAAGATTTTGAAAGGAATTAGGTTTCTTTGGAACGGTAAATGACTTTATTAACAAATAATGACCGTTGCATGGATTTGTGAATGTCCCTAGAATTGATGCAAAGGCTATAAACAGACATGAAACCAAAAACAAATTGTTACTTCTATTTGGATTCTATAAAGACACACACTCAACGCAAAACATATTTTCAACCACTGGCCTTGGTACATTCCATTATAACGTATAGGAACCCCAACAAAAAACGTACCATTGGAAATGATGAGATGGGTTATGAAGTTAAAGCGTGTGCCATTAAGCATCCAGTCAGGCAGTGGCTTATACTGAACAAAGGTAATGGTCAGATTTAAAACTTCGGCTGTTGATGGCATTCGCTAGACTGTCGAAAGCTCGCCTTCCGATTTGGAATTCTCTCTAGGGCAATATTATTTTCGACTCAAGTAATAGTCCGTTGAAGGACTTTGGCATAAGGAGGTACACTAGCTTTCTAGTCATCTCAGCACTATAAGAAATCATTATTCAAATTTTTATTACTGCGCACTCTGTGCAAAATACAGTCAGTTAAGTAACTAAGTATTTTCATTTTGAACGCAAACGACTGCTGCTGCACACATGGTCGTAATATACCATGATTTTCTTTCTGAAAGTACCTACTCATAATCATTGTAACACCTTAACTGTCACTAATTTCACAACCAAAATCTAGGGGATTGTTGCCACGATATATAAAATAATATACGATTATTTTTTTTTTAAATGGTGAAACAGACATGGCCAAAAAAAAAAAAAAAAAAAAAAAAGGCAGGTGACACAAAAACAACAATAATATGCGTATGGGGTCAAAAAAAAATAAATAAAAAGTGCCTTTCGTGATCCCAGCACTTTCAATCTTGTTTATGGTTCACAAGATATACTAAAAAAAAAACAAATCCAGAATTTCAGTTAAATTCGATGATACACTTCGATATCATAATCGAATGTTCATGACCAGCAACCCAGAGGCCACTATACCACAACTTGTCGACTTCATTATTATTATTACTTACAGGCAGGAAATACAAAAATGCAAAATTCATCTAGAGAAGACCAAATATGCACGTATTTTTATTTGTACATGTATGCATATGGTAAAAATAAAGGACAGAACTTCTTTGCTGTTCTGTGAAAAGGAAAAAAAAAAAAAGTATTTTCATTTTGAACGCAAACGACTGCTGCTGCACACATGGTCGTAATATACCATGATTTTCTTTCTGAAAGTACCTACTACATTTATAATCATTGTAACACCTTAACTGTCACTAATTTCACAACCAAAATCTAGGGGATTGTTGCCACGATATATAAAATAATATACGATTATTTTTTTTTTAAATGGTGAAACAGACATGGCCAAAATAGTAGACGAATTTTACAGACCTGTACAATGAATGTTCAAACACCCAGCCACACAATATATTGTTATATTAGTTAATTACTTGTGTGAAGAACAACATTTCCCAACATCTGCCAATCAGGAATATCACATACCGTACCATAGTCCAAGAAATATGGCTTTTCGAACACACCACACCCATCAGGGTGTGATTTGTGTGTGCAAATCATGACAGTAGGCAGTTTTAGATGACATACGCGATGAGCGAACTTCATTTGTTCGATCGATCCACGAATATGCTACAAGTGCAAACACTCGCCTCAGCATAGCATCAATACCTGCTAGTGAATGAAAACAAACACGTAAAATACCAGGTACAGGAGTTAATTATAGCACAATACACATGTATTTGAAGGGACACCCAGGTCGACTAAATGTTCAAGGTTCCCAGCCGCATAAAATATCGTAATGCCGTTTTCATATGTTAAACGTGAACAAATCAAATCTGATTCATGAAGATTGGTATCACATATTTGATCATTTGAAGATATTTACATGAAAAGCTCGTGATTATAAACTTTTTATACCACTGCTAACGTCAAAATATCTTAGGCAACCTAAGGCTGATTTTTACAAAAAAATAATACTTATAGACAGCTTATGATGTCATTATTTTGATCAATGAAATTTTCCTTGCTTAACAAAAACTTATATTTACAAAGGATGTAGTGTACTACAGACAAGAGTTTTGGCGGGAATTCTTCATGACAACAAGTGCTAGCAAGTGGAGTAAGCCCTCATATTCAAAGCTGGATTATTGGCATGGCAGAGGCAGGATTATCACAACATGAAGTGAGTAGAAGGAATTTGCAAATAAGGAGGTACACTAGCTCTAGTCATCTCAGCACTATAAGAAATCTTATTCAAATTTTTATTACTGCGCACTCTGTGCAAAATACAGTCAGTTAAGTAACTAAGTATTTTCATTTTGAACGCAAACGACTGCTGCTGCACACATGGTCGTAATATACCATGATTTTCTTTCTGAAAGTACCTACTCATAATCATTGTAACACCTTAACTGTCACTAATTTCACAACCAAAATCTAGGGGATTGTTGCCACGATATATAAAATAATATACGATTATTTTTTTTTAAATGGTGAAACAGACATGGCCAAAAAAAAAAAAAAAAAAAAAAAAGGCAGGTGACACAAAAACAACAATAATATGCGTATGGGGTCAAAAAAAAATAAATAAAAAGTGCCTTTCGTGATCCCAGCACTTTCAATCTTGTTTATGGTTCACAAGATATACTAAAAAAAAAACAAATCCAGAATTTCAGTTAAATTCGATGATACACTTCGATATCATAATCGAATGTTCATGACCAGCAACCCAGAGGCCACTATACCACAACTTGTCGACTTCATTATTATTATTACTTACAGGCAGGAAATACAAAAATGCAAAATTCATCTAGAGAAGACCAAATATGCACGTATTTTTATTTGTACATGTATGCATATGGTAAAAATAAAGGACAGAACTTCTTTGCTGTTCTGTGAAAAGGAAAAAAAAAAAAAGTATTTTCATTTTGAACGCAAACGACTGCTGCTGCACACATGGTCGTAATATACCATGATTTTCTTTCTGAAAGTACCTACTACATTTATAATCATTGTAACACCTTAACTGTCACTAATTTCACAACCAAAATCTAGGGGATTGTTGCCACGATATATAAAATAATATACGATTATTTTTTTTTAAATGGTGAAACAGACATGGCCAAAATAGTAGACGAATTTTACAGACCTGTACAATGAATGTTCAAACACCCAGCCACACAATATATTGTTATATTAGTTAATTACTTGTGTGAAGAACAACATTTCCCAACATCTGCCAATCAGGAATATCACATACCGTACCATAGTCCAAGAAATATGGCTTTTCGAACACACCACACCCATCAGGGTGTGATTTGTGTGTGCAAATCATGACAGTAGGCAGTTTTAGATGACATACGCGATGAGCGAACTTCATTTGTTCGATCGATCCACGAATATGCTACAAGTGCAAACACTCGCCTCAGCATAGCATCAATACCTGCTAGTGAATGAAAACAAACACGTAAAATACCAGGTACAGGAGTTAATTATAGCACAATACACATGTATTTGAAGGGACACCCAGGTCGACTAAATGTTCAAGGTTCCCAGCCGCATAAAATATCGTAATGCCGTTTTCATATGTTAAACGTGAACAAATCAAATCTGATTCATGAAGATTGGTATCACATATTTGATCATTTGAAGATATTTACATGAAAAGCTCGTGATTATAAACTTTTTATACCACTGCTAACGTCAAAATATCTTAGGCAACCTAAGGCTGATTTTTACAAAAAAATAATACTTATAGACAGCTTATGATGTCATTATTTTGATCAATGAAATTTTCCTTGCTTAACAAAAACTTATATTTACAAAGGATGTAGTGTACTACAGACAAGAGTTTTGGCGGGAATTCTTCATGACAACAAGTGCTAGCAAGTGGAGTAAGCCCTCATATTCAAAGCTGGATTATTGGCATGGCAGAGGCAGGATTATCACAACATGAAGTGAGTAGAAGAACATGCGATATAAAGACTGAGAATATCGTACGCCCACTATGGTGCAGTTAGTGTCCACTGTGACATGAATCCACTCATAAGTTTGACCTTATGCAAATAATTCCCACTTCACTGGGCACCATCCAATCACTGATCAAGGACATTCTATGGATGACCAATTACCCACACACCGAGTGCATGAACATTGGTCACTTGACCTGTTTTTACACATGTTGGAAGCCTTGTTAGAAATGGTCGTTGTGGATCTTTCCGAGCATCGTATATCAATCAAATTACATCACCTTGTAAAGAAAATAAGGTTATCTTGGTTGACAGTTTCTACGAAGAACATAAGTCTAACCGTTTGTCCATGGCGCCCTCTTGAATCACCAGCAGTCACTGGTGTTTTTTGCCATAGAGTTAGCATTATACCCAACCAAAAGACCACTCTTTATAAATTAACCATTTTCGGATTTTTCTGAATGTTCTATCATAATAAAATTCACATATATTATTGATGATAATATAGTCTACAATTAGAGGTTCTACCAAGAAAATCCCTTGAACACCTTTCTCGCGACGACATGGGTTACCTCATGTACTATGCGTTAAGCACGGAGTGAGCATGACAGGTTATGGGCCTATTGAATGCACTGTGTGCACAGTGAATAGGGAAAATGGACAGTAACTGCAAGATGCTTTCTTCAGACGAAGAAGTGTGAACGAGTTATAGGATTTGGATGCCCCCTTAAACATCAGAAAATATGTTCAGTCCTCACTATCACTGCTAAACTGGAGAGATTTGCTCCTGTAAAGAGATAAAGACAATTGTCAAAATGCAATAACCACTTTCATTTTGCTACCTGTTCTTCTTCTTTAATTCTTACAGTAGGCTTGATCTGGAGAAAAGATTCTTGACGGTTTGATCCTAGCAGGATCCTAGCAGGATCTTCATCAAAAGCAAACTGACGAAACAACAGATAAGACAAACCATATATACAGATATAGAACAAAAGACAGGATGGGAGATGAAACCTGACATAAGAAAGCAAAGGTAAGTGGAGAAGGTATGGGTGATGGGCAAAGGGACTTGGAGACCAAGCTGAAAATAGAACAAAGGAAGTTAAAGGGGGATGGCCCGATTTAAGGATATGAAGTTTTCATCTTCCGAAACCCCATCTGTAAAGTTTCGCGCCGATATTTCAATTCGTTTTGATGCGAAAACTAAAAAGGTGATTTTGCAAGTCCCATGGGGCACATTTTTACTCATAACTTCTAAACCAAACATCATTTGGCTTTAAGATTTCACAGGGTAAATGAGCAAAATAGTTGCTTTCATCTGATACCAAAATGTTGACCACTTCAGGTAAAATCTGGGGCTTCTGGGGACGAGGCTATTAGCGATGGGGCCATGGACCTTTAATGAACATTAAAGATGGAAGTAATTAATGAAAGGGAATCAAATAAAAGAAAATGGGTAAAATGGCCTAAATCACCAAAGGGAAGTAGTAAAATAAAAAATGTGGATATTGAGACCATGGGCTGAATGGTGAGTAGGGGCTTCATCCATACCTTTTCTATGCTGAGACGGACTGTGTCGGAGCGGTTGCCAAGAGATTCGATACCCTGCAAGATCATGTCAGAAATTTTATGGCTAGGCAGGTTGAAGTACTGGCCCGCTGGTGTTTCCGACTGGTGTTGACTGTGGACCTGTGGCCATAGAAGCGTCTCTCCAGAGGAGCCTTATTTCCCAAACATGATGGACTCCAGAAATAAGATCAGTTAGCGGGGGACTAAAGCTCTAACAATCGTATCATGTAGATTGCGGGGACGTCTGCAATACGGCGCGGGGACGTCTGCAATACGGCGCAATAGAAGAAGGAGAGTAACCACAAAGGAGAGTTTGTGCGTAGTATGCACCGTAAAAATGTCTTTGAAATTTGTGGATAGGCCCACTCTCCACATTCAATCTCATAATAACTCACTGCATCAAAATATGTTTTAATTGTTTTTACGGGTTGTTTTTACAGCATACTGTAATAACACTGGCGTACCCGGGGGCTTTGGGGGCTAAAGCCCCCCTCAAAGTTCTCAAGAAAAAAGAGGAAGGGGCACTCCCATCTTGGAAGTGACGTATGTAAAGCTGTTAAGACCCCCTTTTCAACACCGTTGTCACTTAACGACCCCATATTTTTTGAAAACCTCACCCAAAGACCCCATATTTTTTTGAAAATGTTACCATTGTCACCCATGCAAAGACCCCTATTTTAGGGGGAAATTTAAAAATCTTTAGCCAAAGACCCATATTTGTTGAAAATTTTTCAAAAATCTCACCCAAAGACCTCAATTTTTGGAAAATTTGGCAAAATTTTCACTCGGAAAACCCCTATTTTGGGGGCATTTGGCTGTCTCTCACCCAAAGACCCATTTTTATCAGTCCTCTGTCACCGAATGCCCCTGGGTTTGGAAGCGCGAGCCCCTATCCATTTCATGTGTGAATGCCCCCCCGGGATAAAATAGAATAGATAAAAAACAACAGCAGTGGTAAAAAGCAAAATCACTTCAAAGTTGTAATTTTAGGCATGTTCTTGATTTTACAACATGACTGCGAAGTTGTTTACAACATACGTATGGTTAGCCAACGCGGTCAATATTCGAATGGACCCGGACGAATGGGAAAAGTCTCGGTCGACCGGGAAAAATTCACGCGACCGAATTGCTCAGCCAATCAGAATTCGGAACCCATTCGGTTTTACTACCTGCCGCTCGACCGGGCCTTGATTGAAGGTTGGACCGCCTTCTTTGGACTAATACCCATTCAACCGGGATATTTATGAACCGCCTACCATATTACTATGAACGAGAGCCGGTCGTCGCTGCAGCTTAAATGTCGTGTCAATCGTACCGCTGCACGCTGGTTGGTACAACACGCAAGTGGGGAGAAGCGAGTAACTCCTGCCCTGCATTTCAAAAGTCTTGTTTGTCTTATGTAGCGTTCATGCATCATACTGACTACGGTACTATCATCTTGATCGTTCTGTTTGTCATCCATTGAATAAAAGGCTCAGCATTTTTTTAAATCATACTTCAAAACAATTGCGAATGTTATGGGTCCGGTAGCACGGTGCACATGGTGCACCGAAATTATCGTGTTTGGCCAAGCCCAGGCCTCCCAATTCAAAGAAATTAAGATCCAGTGTTTGAATAAACAAAGAAGTTAGCCAATTCATAGAAGTTCAGCAATATTTTAGATGGCTTACTGCAATATATCTCTAAAACCCCAATTTTTTTATTGCTTCCGTTCAATTAAATCACTTTTAAAAACAAGCTAATTGATTACTTTAATTGAGACGATTTATCACGAGTATAAGTATAGACTACATTCTGGTTCGTATTAATTGTTTGGTCAACTATCACCAATATTGATTTTGAAATAAATTACCTCACAGGTCATGATTCAGATTTTTGTTGAAAAAAAATTTTTCTTTTTTTATAAATTCAATTACAGAACAAACCAAAAGTTATAATGAAATCATCAGTCATTTCGTGAAAATCGGACTCGCAAGACAAAGTCGCATGACCTGATTCATATGTGCTCATTCACTCTAGAAAAATTGACGTAGAACCATAGGGAACGTGGTAGCCAGGTTGAGCTCAGGTTGACACCAAGCCAAGGTTTACATAAAGTTTGGATTAAAAGTTAGTAGTTATAAAATAAAACAATAAACCGGTTCCCTACTTTACTATCAACTTTTTGTATGTACCTAATACCCAACATAACATCCAAGCCATGACAATGAAAGATGAAGTTAAACAGACTCTGAAAAACAAAACAATGCAGGTGGAGTGGCGAATGGGGTTCATGCCCCAGTCGGCAATTCGTATATACTTGTGCCCATTGGGAGCTGTTGGTGGCCAAGAATAATTATGACAGATAGGGCAACCAAATGACTACAGACGTGCCACACTAGACCGGTATTGTCGTAATGGGCGGCTTAAACGTGAAATCGACGAGGGGTTAGTACTTTGATTGGCTAAAAAATCCCACTCGAACATTCCGTTGAATTCCGGTCGAATGAAAAACCTTCAAGAGGTGGGCCACTGGCCACGTGGTAGGTCAAATCACAATGTTATAACACTCGTGAGTCAAAAAACGAACTTTGAGTACGGGAAGCTACCAGTATAAATTAACCATTATGCAACATTCCGGCACATATGCAAACCTCACGTTTTTACTAGATACCTATTCAAAGCATTCAAGAATGTGTAGGTAAGTCTGAGTAAATATGCTGAGAATGTTGCGTATGAAAGCCAGGTCTCGCCTGTAAATAAACGAGGTATAAAAGTCCATGGATTGAACATATCTGAACATAAAAAACAACAAAAAACTTATGTACAAACCTCATTAAAACCACAAAAATGGTCAGTGATAACTTGTTCAGAAAAATAAAATCCACTTCACAAACTGGTCATGCTTTTAAGTTAGAATCCAGTTGTGAAAGAATGTGAATTCACAATGTGATAAATATTTTGTCAAAATGTTCATATAAACGTTACTTATAACATCTTTCTAAAGTTTTGGAGCAAAAAAAAAAAAAAGAGCGTGGACATGATTTCGGTAATTTTTTTAGAACTCAAAATGGGGGTTTGGCGATTTATCGATAATTCGGGAGGTTTATCATCATCCTCTACCAAAAATAGAGCAAGGCCTTAAGCTGTGTGAGACAATGGGAAAACGTACACGTGACTTTGGATGGGGCACATGCTTGTTGAATGAAGGTGCTTCATGATGGAATTTCCATGCTCTTTTGGATTTCACTGGAATTCACATGCATTTTGAAGAAGGGTATGGGAATGCCCATGTCATCTTGGGAGTGTGAAGAATTCTGGGAAAACCCTAATTCGCCAAATTAACATTATTTTCGGTCGTTTGAATTCATTTTACAATATGGCTAACGCACGTCGGTCTGTACATTGACAAAGTTTTTCATAGGCCCCTCGTAGAAAAACAAGTTTTTGCCCCCCTTGCAGAGAAGTGTTCATTCCACATTGTTTACCGTAGCAAACGCCCATTTTATGCGCACTCGTTTGCTTGCATTCGTCCATCTTTGTGTGCTTTGTGCTCGGGATTGTTTACATATCATAGATCAAATCCGCCGCTGAGGAGAAAGGACACTCTTTGGGAAGGGAAAAAAACTTCTTTTCGTTCATACGTTCGTTCGTGTGGGAAATGTGGTTGCGTTATTTTGCAAACAGTATCTTTAAAGATTAAGTATCTGGAAGAGTTATGTGCAAACACGCAAAATAGGGTTTCTATATTCTGCGATTGATCGTCATTTTCACCGTGGTGATAAGCGACTTAATTTAAATGAGCCGTACATGAGATTACGGATGGCCATAAATTCTTTGTATTTGCTTCAAACTACAAAGAGAGTCACTGGACATAGTGATTGAATTTTATTTTGGACTACTCACACACCGGGGTCAGTCGTTCGACAGAAGTGCGAGTGGTTGGGTAGAACTTCGCCGGCGAATCTATGGTAGATTTAAACCTTGCTATAAAATGGGACAACGTTCAAAACCAGTCACCTAGCGGATCTTTTCGGTCCGTACTTTGTCAAGAAGAATTCATGGAGTACTGATCGTTTAATTGTTCTTTCATGGGCAGCCTGTAAGTTAACCGCTTGTTGTTCGTCACCAAATTTTAACCTGCTGATTTCTGACCCGGCTCGGTATTGTATGTGAACCACGGTGTTATTTACTAAGAGCTTAAAATTCCAGTTCAAAAGCGTCAACGTGCCTCATCCAAGCTAGTTCATTCCGAAGACTGAGCAGACTGTAACGAGAGGTGTTGAAGGTATTTTCTAGAGCATATGAACGTTAACGATGTTTTTAAGGCATAATTTCATTAGGTACGTAAGTTTTTAAATGCGAATTTTTGGTTTCATCAACTTTCAATGCGGTGTTTCTGTTCCGCCTCGTAAATAATTAGTGCAATTGGACCTAGGCAATTGTAATCAATTTACGTTGGTTACGGGTACTCGATAGATTTATATTAATGGGTTTGGGTTTATTCCGTACAAGCCTGATGATCCATTCCACCTAACTATATTCAGAAGTGGTTTTCGGTGGCTCAACGATGGTTAACAGTTGTTTTTGTCCATCTACATGATAAGATCAGTTGCACATGAATGAGTGTTCTCGAACTTATCGCATTACTAAGTTCCTGTTATAATGATTGATTGTACCCTGTCGCAGTCAGTTGCATGCATTCGTTTTCTGGGTTTTCATTATTTCCATTAGTTCTTTTTAATAACATTGTTTAAAACCAAATTGCCTCATTTAAGGTACAGTGTTTAATTTAGCATGGGCGTGCAACCTTGTGGGCTATCAATCAATTTGAAGCTTGTCAGCATTTTCTGTTTTATAATTTGGCCCTGCTCCTTAGTATCGAAACCACATTTCACGCCCATCAAAATTTCGTACAGTACTCTTTGGGCTATGGGTTTAACAGTCAATTACCGCTCCAGTTGTATTGGTACGTCGGATTCAAATGAATTTTGAATACAAAGTGTGTTGGTATGTCCCTTTCCTTGAAACTGAAAACAAAATATTCTTAATGTAAGGTAAATATAACCATTGCATTTGAATTCGGAAGGATACCTACCATAGTATTGTTTTTTTTTAAAATGCTTTATCGAATATTGCACGTTTTTTATTTCCGCCAGGCTTTAATAATTGGAAATATATTTTGTGGTTAAAAAAAAATCCATTTTTTTTCCTTCAAAAACCAAGTGCCATTTAATACGGTATGTGTGTCAGAGTGTCCTTACCACCAATATGTCTCTTGTGTTATCCATTTAGTGCTGTATGCGTCACGAGTTTCAGCACTGTACCCATTTGGCCTCGTCTACAAGTTTACGGTTGTTATCCGTATATGTTGCTATGGAAATCGGACACTTTTTTCACGGGTGACACTCAGTTTTTTTCTTTAATCGGTGTGAATATAGTGCATGGGGAACCAAAATTTGGAGTCCTGTATTGTCGTCATCGGATAGGGCGTGAAAAATATTTTCTACCGCACGGCTAGGATGATTGTGCTGTAAAAACATCTATAAAAAAATAACACCGGTAAAGGGCCGGTTAGGGGTTTCATTTTCAAAACATTTATAATAACAAATAATAATAATACAGTGCTTTGGAGAAACTTTACACCGAGTCTCGAAGAGCTTAGTAGAGTCAAAATACTTAAACATGTGTACATAAAGACTAGGAACAAGCATGAAAATTAATCAAGTACATTACATCACCAATACGCTTAGAAATAGATGTTTTTTTGTGAGAGTTTAAAATGAAACCAAACGTCTGTATTCTCTGATATGATGTGGTATTGTTTCAAAAAGCTCATTTTCACATGTTATGGGGGTGCATTGATTTGGTTGTGTGGGGTCGCCCCCACCCCCCCTCCCCCCCTGCACCGTTTGGTAATGTTCACATTACTGCGAAATGGCAAACCAGGCCTATAGTTTTTGCCGTTCGTGTGTCCTGAATTTTTGTTTATGCAATATGTTGTACGTGGTTTTTATTGTTTAGGATTCGTCCATCGAATAGCATTACGTCTTAGCTTTTGTTTCTCGCCATCATTTTCCCAACCCGTTTTAGTTTGGGTTTTTTAACTTGCATTATTTCGGCGCACTAAAATATCCTTGGGTATTAAGTTTTTTTACGTTTTTTCCGAACCGTTGTTTTGGAAGCTTTTTCTAACGCGATGCCTTCACTTAGCATGATAAGCATGAGTGAATGTGTTTTTGACTTTTACAAGTATTTTTTACGTGAGAAGGCAAACCTGGTCGTTGATGCTGTTCAGTCAAGTTTCTTCATTCTTTTCAACTTACTCCGAGGCTATAGATCAAACATTAAATTATTTTGTTTCAGATTACGTTGTTGTCAGATGTGCCACGGTTAGGTCATTCGTTTTGCGCAAATTGTTTAAGTCTCATATTTTTTCTTGACTTCCTTTGTCGGTATTCATTTTTTTTCGGGTGAGGATGTGCAGTGATGGTGTCCGTATTCGGTTCTGTTTAAGTTCAGGTTTGGCACTCATGAGTGTTATGATTTGTTAAATCAGAAAACGTAAAAAAAGAAGATTTTGGCATGTCTGGATCAAGTAATCGTACCTAACATACTCTACACAGCTAAGGTGATAAGTTCAAACGCAGCCCTAATTAAGACAAAATCGGTTTTCGTCATATTTGTCCCTACGGACACTTATAACAATAGATAATTGAATTTGCTAAACGCATAGCATGAGGGTACAGTGACCTCCAAATAAACTTACATGAATAATTATGCCATAGGAATTAAAGCATATTACGTCAGATATACCAGGACAGAAAAAGATATGGGGTAGTGAGAAATCGAGTGGGCAGGATTTTTAGCAATGGCTGCCAAACACGTTAATCGCTTTGCAGTCCTGATAATTATTTACCATTCAATTACAGCAAATCATTATTACTGACACGTGTCGCATGAAAGGGATTGCGGCTCAACGCTAAAATTTTTGGTCGGATAATAGGCCTATTTTAAACCGTCTAGGATTTCTTTTCATGGTATGGTAAAGGATGGGAAAGTGAAGTCATGATATGTCTTTGACATCATAGAATTTGCTCTCACGGTACATTCATCTTTGGGAAATGCGTACTATCTCAGTCATATTCACATAATTCTACAGCCGTGTCACTCCCACTATATATATGCCGGCGTCACCATTTTGCCCGTTTCCTTGTCTTCGGGGGGGGGGAGGCGATTAGGCACGTTACTGCAGAGACTGTCGGAAAACTTGGTTGGCGTTTAATTGATTATTTTCTATTGCTTTATAACAATAGCCAAGTCAGGCTTCTTTTATGATTAAAATTTCATTGAGGATCTTCTTTATTTGGAAGATATATCATAAAAGTGAATTTTTCAGATAAGAACATGTACATTTCATGATGCATTCACACAAGGCTAAAATCAATTCCAGCTTCGATATTTCATAAAATACAATGAGTCTAGGGCAGGTGTACCCAGGCAGGCCTCGGGATTTCCCAGCCGTGTTGCTTACATGTATTGCCAATATTGTTCACCTCTAGCGCACGGTTACCCAGGGGGGCTACGGAAATTTTCCATGCTATGTTCAAATAGAAAGATGCATCTAATCCTAGTATCTGATAAATGCAAACATCTAAAAACAATTACAGATTTGATAATTTAAGAAAATACAATTGAGTCTCGGGCGGTTACCCATGCAGGCATCGGGATTTCCCAGCGTGCTGCCTTATGTATTGCCAACATATTGTACACCTCCAGGGCACGTTTACCCGGAGGGGCTACGGAATTTTTCTTGCTATATCTCGGTGGTAAATAACAAAATGTGCATCTATATCCTATATATGACTATACAAGGGTTAGTAGGAGTGTAGAACTTTCAGCTCCTGATGCATATGGTACATGTATTCTAGCGCTTGCATAATGAGCTGAATAAACTCTCTCCTCAGGGGATTGAACTGCACTGAAATTTTTGGTAGTCCATATCTCACTTTCTCTGTCGGGGCAAAAAAGTTTTTCATAGGCCCCCTCGTAGAAAAAACCAGTTTGCCCCCCTTGCAGAGAAGTGGTTATTCCACATGTACGTAGCAACGCATTTTATGCGCCAATCGTTTGCTTGCATTCGTCAATCTTTGTGTGCTTTGTGCGCTGATTGTTCTTCATATCATTGCTCAATCCGCCTCTGAGGGAAAGGACACTTTGTGGGAGGGGAAAAAATTCTTTCCCCACCCTCCCACCCAAATTAATTATAGTCCTGCATCCCTTCATCCGTATTTTTTCCTTTGGAATTCTTTATTCAGAAGGGTCTTTATAAAGTTTTTATGTAAACATTTTATTGGGAATTATATGGGGCTGTTATATGTGGTATAGGTATTTTTCAAAGTTCTGCATAACTTAGAAAAATTGTGCTGATGCAGAGTGGGTTGGTTTAATGATTATTTTCTTATTGCTTTATAACAAATAGCCACGTCAGGCTTCTTTTATGATTAAAATTTCAGTTGAGGGATTATTATTTTGAAAGATTATCATTAAAAGTTGATTATTTTTTAGATAAGAAAACATGTACATTTCATGATGCATTCACAAGCTAAATCAATTCCAGCTTTGGTATTTCATAAAATACAATGAGTCTAGGGCAGGTTTACCCAGGCAGGCCTCGGGATTTCCCAGCCGTGTTGCTTACATGTATTGCCATATATTGTTCACCTCTGGGCACGGTTACCCAGGGGGGGCTACGGAAATTTTTCCGGCTATGTTCAAATAGAAATAGGCTCTATTCCTAGTATATGATAAATGCCAAACATCTAAAACAATTCCGCTTTGATTATTTCAAAAATAAATTGATCTAGGGCCAGGGTACCCAGGCAGGTCATCGGGATTTACCAGCCGTGTGCCTTATGTATTGCCATTAATTGTACACCTCCAGGGCACGGTTACCGGGGGGCTACGGGAATTTTCCTTGCTATACTGTGTGGTAATAACAATAGCAATGCAGATAAGCTCAGATAGGACTTATAAAGGGTTTAGTAGGAGTGTAGAACTTTCAGCTCCTGATGCTATATGTACACGTATTCTGTCGCTTGCATAATAAGATTAGAATAAACTCTCTCCTCAGTGGATTGAACTGCACTGCATTTTGGTAGGCCATATCTCACTTTCTCTATGGGGGCAATTTATTGTTACTGGGCGACCCACCAACACAAACCGATGGGAGGTTGACGTTGATGGGTTAAACAACCCACTCGGATGGAATTTCATCCGCTTCGGCCGAGAATATCGTAAGGGGTGTGGTTAGTTGGTACACTGTGGGTGACTTTGAAAATATTACATATTGCATTATATAGGAACTTAAATAGCCATTGAGGAATGTGGGTTGTTTACCGGACACAATAATTCACAGTGCGGATACAGTGGTCATGTGAAATTACAGGTTACCGTACGTGGGGTCGCAGTAGGAAAATCGGACTTTTTTTTCTTGAACTTTAATCGAAAAATTAAGATGCGTCACTAAACAAATCGGAAAAAACCCACCCAGCAAAGAGGTTATGATGAATTTAAACTCCAAACCACTGTATCAATACGCAATCTATATAGCCATAATCGATGAAAAGGTTTCTTACTATTTCTAAATCTCGTGATAAGTGTTCATTCTAAGTAGTCATATTTGAGAAAAAACACAAAACTCGGTTTCCAAAGCAAGTGGAGGACATGGCCCCAGAAATTATAAAGAGCCATCACCGTACCAGCGTATCTAAGACAACCGCGACCATAGCGGACAAACAGAACGCTATGTCAATCATAGGCAGCACAGACCAAATTTACTATTGCTAGTGATCTGAGCGAAAATAACATGGAACAACAACAGTTTGTAAAGTGGGCGGTCCACGCCAATCCCGGCCGAATGAAAGATCACTGCAAAGTAGCGGCCAATCTTCAAGCAATTCCAGTAGACCGGAAAGTAAAATAAGAAACGAGTGGTATTATCGTGATTGGCTAAGCGATTCCGTCGCGTGAATTTTCCCCGGTCGACCGAGGCTTTTCCCATTCGTCCGGGTCCATTCGACTATTGACCGCGTTGGCAACATACGACGTGCCTCCAGGAAAATGTGGAGTATGGCCAGTAGTCCAGTTAACATCTGACTTCAGCATCAATTGTAAATACGATGGGCGCGCAGCCTCGCAGGCAAAACATTACGAGGTCACAGCTGTCCCAGTATAGTAAACAGTGCTTGACAGGCGTGTAATATCGCTCTATCTGTGGTGAAGTTTTCCGAACTTTTTCTTCAAGATAATTTATCGGTGAAGATGGAACGAAATGTGAATATGTTAACGATTTATCTGAAAACAATCGCAGAGAGTACTTGGAGCGACTGAAAACAAATCTTGAGGAACAATTACCCGATCATTATGAGTTTAGATTCTACTGTGTCGCGAAGATATTAACAAAAAAGATTGCATCGATGCACTACGGTGCATGTATATTACCTCAACACACACCAAGACCATTCACGCACGAGTCTTTAAAAGCATACAGATCCCTTGATGCTTATAATACTTACTTTATATCGGGGTTATGTGAAAGAAGTTCTTTTTTACCATGTTCCTAACTCCCAGTTTGTATCATACGTGCCCTGGTCACGCGGGGTCAGAAGCCAATGACAAGAAGTGCAGTGAAGGATGCCTGGGTGGGTCTCCAAAATGTATGGGACAGATTCTTACCGCAAACTGCCACGTGTAGGCCTACAGCTTGGTACGTACATGACATGTTACAGTTTCATGATGAGAACGGTTTTACTTCCACATCTTATGTACTGTCCAAGCGACAGTCTGTTGAATATTTAACAACTATTGACTGGAGTGGATGATTATGGAGATTATCGCTCCCGAGCTGCCCTAGCATACCTGGCCTAAAATAACTATCACCCGAGGCGTAGTAGGCCGGGTATGCTAGGCCTAAATAAGGTTTTGCCTGCGGAGCAGCAACTTCCGGGTCAAGTGACCGACTCAGAACGTAAACAATGTTAACTGGTCTATATCTATAGGATTTTTGCCGAAAAAGGGACCCATAGATATACTACGCAGGAGATTGCAACCGTGACATTTGCCATTTTTATTCTTCAAATTGACTTTTTTCGCAAATTTGGAAAATGTTGGCTTCAGGTTGAGGAGATTGACTTAATTTCAAGAAATTGTTTTAAGTTATGGAAAAAGATTACTATACCAAAATTGCTTGAAAAAAAGGATCATACCAGAATACTAAAATGAATCCATATTTGCGGCAATACCCAGAAACAGTTAACTGAATGATATTAATGATAAGTATAATGTAAATAACTCTTTGCTCAAGGGAAAAGCTGTCCATTTTTAAAGAATGTCCATTTTTAATTCCCTCCCGTATGTGATTGTAAAACTACTGATACGCACACAGGCTTACACGATTTGTTATTTCGATTAAATCTAAAACTGGCCTAAATGTTAATTGCTGCTTGGATCTCCAAGCTAGACTATTACAAATATTATGACACATAGGGAAGAGAATGAAAAGTGGACCGCTTTCCTCGAGCAAAGAGTATTTTACATTAGACCTATCATGGTTATATCGCATTAAAGTTTACTTTTCGAATCATTGCAGCCTATTTGCCCATAACTATTGCCCGCTTTCCCGCCGCTTTCACAACCCCCTTAAAGCGGCACTGCCCGATGACATCATTGCATCATTGGTGGTTGGGGGGGGGGGGGGTGGGGGGGCTAAAGCGCGGTCCGTGAAAAGTCAGCCCGTTCAGGGGAAAGTCATCCCAATCGGAGGGTAGCGTCCAAAACGGTTGATTTTTGCCTCAAAATTTCCCGATTTTGCCGCAATATCTTCCAAGTTGGTAGCCCCTTTCCTCCGAACCCAGCTACGCAACTGTGGGGGTCTTTGGGAGTGGGGGTTCCTTGGTTGGCCTATTGGAAAGTAAACGTTCCCCTGGCTCATTATAGCTAACGTTGGGGAAAATAGATCTTGACTTAGTGAAGTGTGAATTTGTGACAGCGAAAAGGCAAATAAAGGAGATGGCTTGAAGAAAATTTAAGTCGCTGAAGTTTTGCATTATGTGACTAGTGATCAACCCGTTCGGTGACCGCTCCCACTCAAATCAGCTAGCGGTTGCCCGTGCTTCGCGCGGGCAACCGCTAGTTGTTTATTATTTATGAAAAGAAGACATTTATCATGGAAACTTGATTATATTGACTAGTAAACTACTAGACTTCCTTTGTTTACTTTAATCTGTGTTTTGTTTCTTTGTCAGTTGGGCAATCTTTTGTGGCTTTCAAGACGCAGGCCAGTAACTGGGCGAAACAACACTGCCTATACATAAAGGTGGCACAAATTATTTCTTGTAATCGAGTAATTTGATTATCTCTGGATTGACAAAGCAAATAAGATAAAACTAACACAGTTGGAAAGCCTGGTCTAGTTCTTTAAAGTGACAGGAGGAGATTTTTTAGGATACGAATTTCTCTCAAATTCACAAGATCGGTTGTAGACCACCTACCGAGAACGTTTCGAAGGTTTATTGGACAAATAGATGCAAAAGACACCGGAACGCTTGTTTTGAACTTGCCTGCTATCGTACATAGAAACCAATGCTTTGACTTTCTGTCGTGCCGACAGAAAGTACGAAATCATCATCTTATTACATAAAGACGCGTTTCCGGCTTATTTCCTTTAGGTGTGATCTAATACAATTGATAAGCATTCTACATATGGAAAATGGGGTTCGAGAAAAATTGGGGCGCTTCTTCTGGAAATCTCCTCAGGTCTCTTTAATACCATTCCAAGTAAGAATGAATTATTGTGGAATTTCATATTTAACCAATTTTTTTCCTGATTGTACCACTTTTTGAGACAGGTTGTATTTTGTAACATACTCAAAATTGGGTTATTGGTTGAGTTATTGATTGGATATTGAACATACTGAGGATATTGATAATCCCTTTTGAACTTAATCACTGTCAATAAAGTGTGGACATTGTCTTTATGATCGGCAATACCTTTGTATTTTCAAAAAAATAGTCAGTTCGTCTGCAGACTTAGCCCTATCAAATCGCTCAAAATTACACAGAATGCTAATCCAAACCAAATTAACGATCAAGATACTTCCTTATTGAATTCCCAAGAATTGCCTCGATTGCATTCTCATATATCTTCTAAAGCTTCATGGCAAAAACGCCTTAAATCACGTATGCATTCACGACAGCTATTGTACATATAGACAGAGTGAAAAAAATGAACTAGACTCTAAACTGATAACCTTTAATCCCTTACCTTACGCAGAAATGTACCACTTTAGGGAAGCACGCAGATATTAAAAAAATAATAATTTGGCATATTTTTGAAAAGTGCCCCATTTTGCAAAATTTCAGACTTTTGCACAATTATGTTGGTAATTGAGCGTAAAAACGTACACGGTGCAATTTCCGGCTATTTCATATTGGAAGGATATTTCCAGCAGTCGTTCAATTTTTATCGGAGATCTCCGAAAATCCCTTTTTTTTGCGACACATAGAGATTTTCCAGCTTGAAGTTTATAACCAATTGCCAATGTAATATATATTCAAAATATTATTCAAGGGGACTGTGGAATCCCGTGGGATTTCAATGAGTTAAAGCACTTCCAAAGTAGGGAGAATGCCCAGGGGTGGCAGATGGCCGGCATTCTTGTTTTCAAAATGGCTGCCCAACCTCATGTTAAACACATCAAAACTCTCTGGAAAGGATAAAGATAGCTTAGAAGAGGAAACATTAAGACTGGAAACTAGTTGGTTTTCAAAATGGCCACCAATTGCCATGTTTATTGTACAGTTTTCAGCAGTAATTGTAGTGGTGAGTTCATACAAATTTAATTATGTGACAAAGTCTCCATTTAATAGTCAAGCTAGATGATATATAACGAGTTTCCGATTGGTAGAGTTAAAAATGATTCTTTCAATCCATTTGTTAATCTGTATTTCAAACCCCAAAAGGCAGTCATTATGACTTTGTTTTTTTTTTTTTTTTCCACCTATCTTAACAAGGATTTTTCCCACACCCATTGCTATGATTTGGTACCAGTGGGTTAGCTATGGTTCCTCTTTCTTTCCATTGATTAAACAAATAGTATAAAAAACCCTAGTATGACAATCACAATGATGTAATAAACTATGCAAGTCTGCAAAATTGTCATTTTCACAAAAATAGGCGAAATCCAATTTTTTCACATAAGGTAGGATATGGGATTTAATTGCGGTTTTCAGCGGTAAGGAGGCATTGAATAGTTTTACATGAATATAAAAATTGTAGAGCTATAATTATCAGAACTAATTGTACAATAACAGTGTACCATAAATTATCCTTGGTGGTACCACCACACCCCCCCACAACACACACACACACACATTGACTTTGACGGCATCCCCTAACCCCGGTGTTGAGTTTGAAGGGTGTTACCTTTACAAAAATCGCTAAATTACAAAAAGAATGAGAGAAAACGAATGGCCTGGATGCATTTTTAAGCTATTGGCGTTTTAATGTACCGAAGGAAAGTTTACGGGGTGCCACTCCCTTGGTAAGACGAGGGATAAACAAGATAACAAAAAACACTGACACCAATGTAAATAGAACAACCCATAATTACACGACTATAGAACTGTAGAGCAGTCATTTTGTATGAGTCAGGTAACGTTTCCTGTAGGGTAGTCCAGATGTGGTTGTATTAGAAGCTGGATGTGAGGACGCGATTGGTATGAGTTCCTTAACACTGCACTGTGTAGTTATTTACCCATTGGTATGATTCCACAATACGATTTATCAGAACAAGCTCCACTATTATTAATTCGCTTTGCACGATTCCTATTATAACTAGAATATATAGGCCAGGAATTGTGCCCACAAAAAAGAAAAGGAGATATTTTAAACTTCTCTAACCCTAACAGAGACCATCCAGAGGGGAAGGGAAGGGGTAAGGGATTAGAAGACTAAAGAAGATTGGACATCCTGTGGGATTTGAACGAGGGCCTCCGGCCACCATTCCCATGAGCAGGTATGGCAAACCACGAGGGAATCGTCGATGCCGTCGTGCCATATGGAGTGTTGTACAATGATGTCGTCGCATCTTTTTGGACTTTCTAGCCTCAGTTCATTGAGCTCTAGTGAGTTTTGGTAGTGATAGGTTTAAAAGTGCACTTTGGAGTGTTTAAATTCTATGAGCCCCACAAATATGGATTAATCATGAGCAAGCTCACCATTTCAATCACTTCGTGTTTCTTTGTTTACCACAATCAATGTTAATGTTAAAATCAGGTTTGTCGTTTCATCTGCCAGGATGGGGATATTGGTTAGGTCCACAATTCTTGAATTATCAGACTCGATGAAATTCTGTAAGTTCGCACAGTGCAGTCCATTATACATTGCACTAATTGTTGGCCACATCAAGACTTGGCACAATCACTTCACTAAATGAATTAGGCATCTGGAGCAGGAGGCAAATGTCATCACTGGCTTGAATGTGTCCATCCACTAAATCACATCTGTAGTAATGGGGGTTGCCCGAGGCCCTGATTTGATATGTCATTCGCCGTAGTGTTATCCATGATAGGTAGTAAAAGTACTGCATCTGGTAGGGCAGTACTTTGGGGGAACGTGGTGGCCGCAGCGTATCTTCCCTGCCTTTCCACCAATGAGGTCTCGTTCGATTCCGGCCGGCGGCTTCGTTCTCGGTGGTTTATGTGAATTTGGTTTTCTCGGATCATACTCGTTCCGCAGGTTTTCTCCGGGTACTCCGGTTTCCTCCTGCCTTCTAAAATCGAGCTTGTGGCATAAATCGTTTCTGGTATTATGGTTTTCTCTGTGTGCTGAGGCCTTTCATGGCAGCCGCACAGCGCCCTGGATCACGTACGTGGATTAGTCGCGCGTTAAAATAAAGTATTATTCTTATAGGAGCAGACCATCCGATTGGGGCCTGTTTCGTGCCTCTTTTACTTGGCGCGAGGGCAAAACATACCAATTGTACATCTGCTACAATTGTTTTAATTCCGTACGAGGAATAATGGCAGGCTAGTAAGGTTGGTCAGATGATGTTTCGGCCACTCCGACTGTGAAAGGGCATATAACTTGTCATGCATCTGAGCCAAATTCTTTCAAAGTCCTTCCCAAAAACGTCAGTTTCCCTTGGCAAACAATGAAATCTATCCATGTTAGGGCTTGGAAAGGGAAGAAATACGGCCTTCTGGGCATCCAAGGTTAACACCTCTAACTCACTTATATACAGTGAGTCTATGGGGAAGAAAGGAAAATGGCGCAACTTTGAGCATGTTTTTTCAAATTTAAAACTAGAAAGTGAGGAAACCAAGACAAACAACATCACCCAAAGTACAAGTGAAATCACCAAATAACCAAATTTTGAAACATATGATGACCTGAAAAAAAAAAGTTTTAGTTACGAATCACCAAACTTTGCCCGAGTCAGGGAACGGACAACCCAGATTTTCTAAGTCGCCAAGCCTAGTAATTTGCAAATCGATATGAAAATTGATGAACGCGAGTAATTTCTCAAATTCACTGTCAAAATGCCGCTTAGTTTGAAAAACATACCAGTCTACCATGTCAATCATGAAATTTCACACTTTCTTAATATAACTAGTACAATTTCAGACATTTTAAAGCTCTTTTTATGGGTTTTCAAGGGGCGATATTTAAAGATTTAAAAAAAGGGAAAAGTGAATTTTTGATCCTTACGGCAGCCAGGGTTAGTGGTGTTACCCCAAGGCATTGTAAATCGGGGGCATGTGTCTTTGTTGCGACAAACAGTAGCTCTACAGAGTTTGGGGTAACGCAGACTGGCTACATGTAGTAGAAAGGATGTCTGTGTATGGTGAATAAATTCTTACAGATGTAGCATCAATTTTTGTGTAGCATTTAAATTGGAAAATGGGCTTGTGTGTGCTTATTGGATGCTGGTGAGACCTAAATTTCAATACAAGGCACAGGCGTTGTAATCAGCGGGTCGGTCTCGATTTTCAGCCTCGACTAGAGCTTCACACTTCTACCAGCTATAATGAGAGCCACTCAATCAATATTGTGGTACAATGAGGCGTGTACCATATCCGGAGTTTGATGTGCCAATAATTTGTGCAAGTGGAAAGAATGGACATTTCTATCACAGAACTTTGTGGATGCTTCATCGAGTCTGATATAGACCTAACCAATACCCCCCTGTTAAAATTGACCGTTAAAAACATCGTTTTAACTGCAGTTCATGACTCCACAATGGCAAATAAAACTGTACAAAAATGTCATGTTAACTGATATGAGTCCCAGCTGCCAGTTAAAACGATGTTTTAGGGGTCCTTTTCAGAGTGCAATAAGAAATAAGTGCGCTGGATGACAGTGATCGAAAAACTTTAACACTGTGGTGGTAAACATAGAATTCACACAAGTGGAAGGTGGGACTCATTTCTTTTAAAGTGTAAGTTAGTATGCTCGCTGTATGTTACGGTCACATTACCTCATCTCATCTGCATAGAGTTATAGGACTCGTGCAAAGGGATTATAGTGCATTGTTCTTGATAAATCAACATTCGTTGGTCTCATACCAAATAAAGAAGGCCACAGTGACACTTTAAAAGACGTATACCAAATAGCTCTACACACAGCTTAAAATACAACATTCATGGACTACCCCTACAGCAGTTTAATTGGTCTCATATAAAAATAGAGACCATAGACTACAGTTCTACAGTGGTAATCATGTTTGGGTTTGATCATGTATGTTGATAGGTTTAGACAGGCTTACAGCACATAGTGAATACCTTGAAATTTTCGGGTGCATGTGGGCGATGTGCCACGTGTCATTGTCCGAACGGTTTTTTGTTCCGAAAGGTTATACTGCGACAGGTCTTTATTACGAAAGGATTTTTACTCCGAAAGGTAATTACTCCGAAAGTATATTTCTCCGATGGGTAAACTAATCCGAACGGCAATTGGTTCCGAAGGTTAATTATTCCAAATCTAACAAAGGGTCATTGCTCCGACAGGGGTTTTTATTCCGAAGGGTCATTACTCCGACAGGTCGAGTTCTCCGAATTTTCGGAATATCGATCTTTCGGAATAAAAACCTTTCGGAGTAAAAAACCTATTTTTATTTCAAAGGTATTTATCCGAAAGGTCAATTACTCCGAAAGGTCTTCTCCGAATTTGAGGGAAAATAGCCTTGACTCTTCACGCAGCATCAGTTTACGCTTTATTCCGTTGTTGTCTGTGGAAGCCTTGGCTTTTTACACCGATGGAAAAGGTGATATAATCCGGGTTCCCAAGCAATAATGAATAATGCGTGAAGAATCAACTGAATCAATTGCCCTATTCTTAACTGTTGTAGGTGGACTCTGAGTCCTGAGACTTATAAAAACTTATACACCAGCTTCTAGAATGTACGAGTAAAAGACTGCCTGACCGTTGTTGATATCACTGACTCGTGTGGAAAGCCACAGGCACCATAGCATTCAGGTCTAGCATAATGCCCTATGATAAACTTATATTTATAAGTGTCCCAATAAAAGTTGTACAAAAAAATTACAGCGTCAAAATGACAGCAATTCTTCCAATCCCATCTTGTAATTGTATTTCAAAGGGCATATTTACTCCAACAAATCAAAACATCTTCATATACCTTCAATTTAAAAGGAGACTGGGCCACTAAAATTAATTTGTTTGAAACTCACCACTTAAAATTACTGCTGAAAAATGTCAATAACATGGTAATTGGCAGGCATTTGAAAAAACAAAATGGCTACCAGTCTTAATGTTCCTCTCATACCTTTAGATTTATCCTGTGCAGAGCGTATCTTTGTTGTAGGTGTTTTAACATGAGGTTTTGGCACCAAAAAACTAGGGTCCTAGCACATTCACAACTCAAGTTATGATGAAAATATTATACCAAAATGGCAGCCATTTTAAAAAACCAAAATGGCCGCCACCTGCCACCTGGGAATTCTCCATCAAAAGTTTCTTGTTCTCTGAGACCTACTTAAGTGTCTAAATAGGTGTGATGCTTTAATCATGGAAACCCACGAAGACTTCAATCTCAAACCACAGTCCCCCTAATTATTCTTTCCAAACAATACCTGATGCCAGCTCGTCTTCGGTGACGGCCTCGGAGTCTGGAGTAGCTTAAGATATCTAGTGCGTCCATTGCATTGTCGCTAGCCTGGCGATCGCTCCTTTATACCCTAAGCATTTTCCCGCCACGAATCACGTGCCACGAAGCATTGCGTAAAACCAATCTGATTGTAGCGTTGAACAGGTGACGTTTATCACGTGACACAAGGTATGCGAAAAAGAAAAAGAACAACAATTACTTACCCTTGAGTGAGACTCGAACCTTGAAATCCGGAATCCCATAGCGGGTTTGTGTTGCGTCTGGTCTTCGGTCCCTCGCGCGGACATCCACTGCGTGCCATCTGATCCATCCATGGCCTCTCGTCCGTCGCAAGCGACTATGGATAAAGCGCCATTGAGTCACAGTTAGGTGTAACAGCGGACGGTCTGTGGTGAAGAGGCCTCATAATTTGGCGTCTCTGCACAGGTGCTACATAGATGGGATGTCACAGCTTGAGCTATCCAAGGATCTGTGCCGAAGCCCCTTTTTCTTTTAGCTCGCTGCTTCTCAAACTGGCTGATGATCTGTTGTTCTCGCAACTCAAGGTGTTGCTGCAACTGTTCTCCCCGCCAATAGGTAACGATTTGTCATTCAAGTTTCTCCCAGCACCTCATTCGATGTTCAGGATAGACATATCATTCACGCTTACATATATCCTTGTAGCGGAGCATAGGTCGACAACTTGTCAACTCTCTTGCCAGATGTTAGCTCAGCATACATGATACCTTTCGGTAGACGGCCATCCCCCATTCGGCGGACATGGCCCAGCCATCGGAGTCGCGTTGTCTAAGAAATGTATAGATGGGGGGATTCCAATTCGAGTCATGGAGCTCTGCAATTTGGCACCATGTCCTTCCAAGTGACACCTAGAATGCATCTAATACAGTGCAGATGGAAGCTGTTGAGTGTCGTTCTCATTCCTAGAGTATGTAGTCCATTTCTCCACTACCATACAGTAATGTGCTGATGATGCAGGCGCTGTAACTGCTACCTTTGTCTTAATGGACAGCCTCGGATTTTCCCACACGCGTTGTAAGCCGGCAAGAGTACTGCAGCTTTACGCGTTTGCCGATTTCTGCATCGAGAGACAGACTGTCACTGATGGTTGGACCCTAGGTGTATGTTAAGTCCTGAACCACCTCAAGTGTGTAATTGTCGATTGTGATGACAATGTGGTTCTTGAGCATCTGGGCAGGAGACATAGTCTTCTTTTCAAACTGATGACAATTCCGAAGTCCTACTACCTGTGAGAAGCTATCTATGAGCAGCTGAAGTTTCTGCTTGGAATGTGAGTAATGCAGCAACATCAGCAGCAAACAACATGTCACGAATCACTATCTGAAGAACCCTTGTCTAGCCCCCCTCTAAGGCGGCAGGAATGAAGAGCCGACCCTCGACTGGTGTGCTTGGTAGAGCCTTCTGTGGCTGTACCTGAATCTAGCTTCCGAAGTACTGAAAAGAATATCCCACGAGCGTTGGGGCCAAAAAAACATTCATGCCTTAACACCACTGAGAATGTCAAACGGCTCTGATAGGATGCCGTCAAAAACTGATACCATTGCTTTCATGTCTGTGTGGAAAGATTATGATATGCTCAGAAGCCTTGGTGAACAGCCAATAGTTCTGGCAGGATTGGAACAGTTCAATCCTGCTAACCAGGTCAACGGCTTTGGTCAGGTCTATGAAAGAAGTAGGGTGGCTTCTGTTGTCTCTGCAATTATACTGTAGTTGGCGTATGGAGGATCATATTCGATCGTAGATATGCCAGCACGAAATCCGCAATGAGACTCAGGATACACCCTTTCAGCTAAGTACTTGAAGACGCAATCAACGCAAGACGCGGCAAAAAACTTTGCCGCCAATACAAGGAGGGAAATACCCCTAATGGTGCAATCACTTCATTTCACTTGTTCTTGTATAGAGTGATGATCTTTTGGTCGCGCAAATTTTGTCCGGTGGTACAGCTCCTTCCTCCCAGCATTGACCGAGAGAACTACATTGTAGTGGGTGTGAAGCAGGAGAGCTTTTGCAGCATTTGATAAAGTCTGGTGGCGTTATTCCATCATCCCGGGGGCTTTCCGGATTGTAGACTGTCGATGCCATTCAAGTTTATCCACTGTAGGTACAGACTATCGGGACAGCCATTGTAGGAGAATCTTGATCTTTTCAAGGGCTGAGGTTGTGACATCATTTTCTGTAGAGTAGAGCATGAAAAGGGTTCCACGTGCTCCTTCTGCTTACTTCTGTCTGCGATGACTTCACCACTTGGATGACTTGAGGGGCGCTGTTTTTGCACTGAGATGGCCCGACACCCGACAGCCTTCTTTATTCCATTCATCATCTCTGAGGTGCCGTTGCAGAAAGCGGTTTGTCTTTCTTCGCCAGCTCAGGGCCAGTATTCATTTGCACACTGCCTTGCCTTCCGCTGAACTTCACTTCTAGCTGCTGAAGCACTCTAAGTGTGTGGGAAGGTGAATTCTTCTACTCCCTGAACGCTGCTCTTTTGGATTCAATGGACTGGAGTTAGTAAGCCTGACTGGCCTCAAACCAATCGTTGTCTGAGCTTGGATTTTCTTCCAAAAGATACAGGATGCTGAGCTCTGAATTGTCTCACAAAGAGAAGTCCATTTTTATGTTGCAGTATTCACCTGATGGATCAGCCAAGCCCATGGATGCTTGATGGAAACAGCAAATTGATCAACTCTGTCTGCTTGCTGCATCGTGATGGTATATTGATGAGTGGTTACCAGCTGTTAGAGCGGTGCCTCCTCTTTGGTTGCAGTCGAATTTACAGCAGACAAGGCATGATCTGATCACAGTATTCACTATGTAAGACCTAATGCGGTTGATGGCATTGATGAAGATCGCCTTGTGATGATTCAGGTCAAGTTGATGCCAGTGCTTGGAGCGTGGGTGACGCCAGGATACTTTGTGCTGAGGTTGGTCTTGAAATTGAAAAGGTTGGTGTTGGTCAAACACAGGTTATAGTAGGAGCACAGTTCAAGAAGACGTTGTCAATTGTCATTTTTAAAGGTTCATTACACGCCCAAACCAAGTGTCAAGGCAAGATGGCCAGGGACTAGTGGTCAGAACCCACTCTCGAATTGAAATCACCAGGAGAAGGATGTGTTGATCATTGGGTACCCTTGATACGGCTTCAAGGTTGTCCTAGAATTCATCCTTGGCTTCAGAAGTGGAAGTCAGGGTGGGAGCATAAACACTGATGAGGCGGAAGGGTCCCATCGCTGTGTGTGGTGAAGGCGCGAAGGTCAGAAGGCGTTCTGATCACCGTTACCAGGTCTGACTGAACTCAGTAAGGAGTTACTAACTGAAAAACCAACGCCAAATTCACCCCTTCGGGGTCTTTCTGATGATTTCATTGCCAAAAAATGTGTAGCCTTTTACTTGAGGGTACCCGAATCTGCTAGACGTTAGTTTATTGTAAGGTGGCTATGTCGACTTGACGTCTAGGAGCTTAATTATTAATGATGGTTGTCTTGCAGAGTATCATTGATATGTCTTTGAGATTGTCACTTAAACCAGGTGTTATGGTACGCACATTCCAACATTCAGCTGAGGGGATTTGTCTCTTGGGTTTCTTATCTTTATTTGCCAGGTGCAGTAGTGCATTAGCCTTTTCATGAGGTCTCACTATCCCCAGGCACCCTATGAGGAAGAATAACTGTGGCGGACAGCACCCAATTGGCTAAGGGCCTGACAAGCTTAAGGGGGCGGTAAGCTGTCCATGAGATGCGATGAATCTCTCCCACCCGTCGGAAGTAGCCACTGGCGTTATGCTTACGCCAATCAAGCAAAGTAGCTTAAACCGGTAACTGCTACTTCCCGTGTTGGGTCTACGATATGAAGCGAAGCTGGAGTGTCCTCTCCAGGGCGCAAAGCCAGGGCAATTTCTATGGAGATCCATATGTTGCCCATACACATGAATCCCTCTCCACGCTGAAGACAAGTCCAAAGGAACGTCGAGGGAAACGATACCGGTTGGTGCCAGCAGCGTCGCAGGACTTGACTGAAACATTGCTGAATAGAGCAGTCAGTCGCCTACGGGGCTCCAACTCCGGTTTATTCCTAGGGTTGTCTCCCCAAGGCCTTTCCTGCCAATCAGGTGAGAAGACATAAGAACTAGAAAAGGAGGAACAAGAGACTATATGGAGGAAGAGGGGATCGTCAAATCCTCACGTCTGGGAATAGACACAATCCAGCCCACTCTGGAATAGACACAAATCAGCCCACCACCACCATCGGATACTTACCTGAAAAAATGATGGCATTTTTAATAACTTTATACATTGGAATCAAAGGAATGTCACGTGATGGAACCGGATCGGTCACATGGATGGAAACGGATCTTTTCACGGTCCAACCATTTCCCCCAGGACTATTTCGGGTGAAATTCGCATGCGGCCGGCGTTTCACTAAAATCCAATTTGACGCATTTGACAAAATATCTACATTTGAAAAAATGCAAGAAAGGTCCGCTTTCGAAAAATTGATAACGTCCAACTTTTTGTAACAATTAGCTAAAGTCCAGACGGTTCGGCTTCCTTGATCTTTAGCCCGAAATCGCCGATACATGCGTGTACTGGTCCGACTTTTGACTTAGTCAAAACCACTTTCCAATGAAAACATCAACAACATTAAACAACATCACCAACCTACCGGCATGGGACTGCGATCAGTAACCGGGCAGACCCGGCACTCTCTCATGCATGATGTTTTTCCCTTAACCTAATTTAAGTTGGTTTGCGGAAGGAAACCGGCAGGTGGCCAACTTTTTTTAGTTTTAGTAAGTAAGCTCCGGGGCGACAAAAGTGGTGGCGAATTACGCAACGATCAAAACATCTTAGGACGGGCACGGCCATGCGAACCTTTTCAAAAATCGGGCCCGCAGCGAAAAACTTTAACTTTTTAACAAGCCGGCCACGGCCCTGAACAGGAAGCGGTCCTCTCTGGACTTGGCCGTGGCCGGCTTGTGACTTTTCACGTGGCAGGGCACGGCATGTAAGTGTGTTTCGGTTAACTTTCTAGTGTACTCTTAGTGTGCTAGCCGGCCCACGGCAGCGACACTTCCTAAAAAGTAGGGCCACGACAGCGAAAAACTTCACGTGGCAGGGCCACGTCAGTGATGAAAATTTTACTAAGTAGGGCCACGGCAGCGAAAAGCGTAGTTTTGGCCAAACAAATACCGATAATCTACTCCAGAACTAGAAATCACTAAGTTACCCTTTCCAATGGCAGGAGCCACGGACAGCGAAATTTAGCCGGGCCACGTCGGAAAATCACCTATTAAGTGGCCCGGAGACTACCGGTAGGGTCCCACAAAAAATTGTCGGCCCCTTGTAGATAATGTGTTTTGAATGGAAATATATCATGCATGAGAGAGTTAATGTCCTACCAGGGTGTGTCCAGAATGATTAGTACCAAGCGTACCAAAAAATGTTTATTTTTTCCATAGAAAATCAATATCATTAGGTAAGTTGGTTTAATATCAACTTCATTTTAGGCAAGTCGGGTGACGAGGATATGGATCACAAAACACACCTTTAAAAAAAAAAAAATACACTTAATTGTGTTAGAGGTGCCCTGATTCCATCCTGGGGCTAAGTGAAAAAAATGTATGTGTGGTGTATCCCTAGACTTACAAGCCTTTTTTGCATCAATGATCATCCTTCGAAATCTCTTATAAGCACTTGATAACAGTTGATTTGGTACCAATAGATAGCATGATCATTCCGTCCTTGATACCAAGATAAGTACCAGCATTACCCTTTCTGGCATCACAGTGACGTCATGAAAGACCATTAGGCAGCAAAAAATTGTCAATGTTCAGAAAACACAAGTGCACCATAGGCGAAAATTCAATTTTGGCACACAAAATATATTAGGACTATCAGATTTTAAGAGGTTTTGGCTTCTAAATCATGGCAAAAGACATCTTTAGATACATACAGAGGGTTTTTAGTCCTTTACTCACCTTGCCGGAAAACGTGCCAAATAGGATATAATAGCCCTAATCTGGTGTGGCCAATGAGCTTTACTGTCTAGCGAGGTTAATGACACTCATTTTGACGTAGTTATGGGCAATTGTACTCATTTGGGTATCGAGGAAAAAGGAGGACCACAGCTCCCTATGTTACCGCATCACACGTTTGAGTGTTTAATAACGAATTCCCGAATGGACTAAAGCATGTTGCTAAAAAGCTTGCCATGAAGAGGGTTTAAAGTCACTACATTTTTTTTCACTTAGCCCAAAGGATGCAATCAGCACTCTAATCACAAAAAATAGTGTATTTTCACTTTGGTTAGTCCGACTTTTTATGATTCAAAATGCTTATGAAAGGTTACAGTATAAGAAGATGATATTAAACCAACTTACCTAATGTTATGATTTCTATGGAAAAAATAAAACATTTGGGGTATCGATGGGTACTAAAGATCGGGACACCAGTATATCTAAATAGCTCAGTCATGCGTCAAAAATGACTAAGTCCATAGCGGACCGCTTCCTTAGTCTTTACCTGACAAGTGGCGCTTAGATCAAGTCTTGCAGTTGTGTGTTCTGAAAGCTTTGGGCACCTGTAAGGCGGTTGGTTGGCCGAGATTAGAATGAAATCCTCTGCCGGGCCTGACATGGAGGGTTTTATTAATAAATAATATATGGTTATCAAATTGAAATTGTTTCAAGAATTTGGGGAATGTCCAATATACACTTACAATGGCCACCAGTACCAAAATGTCCTTGAAAATCATAATCCTTTAAGAGAAAAGTCCACTCTACAAAACAGAGAAAGACATTAATTACAAGCATGTGGTAAAAAACTTCGCCATGTTTACTCTGTAAAAACAGAACACCATTAATTTTATTTAAACAATATGTAAAACTTGTAAATGGAAAAATTTACACATTAATTATGTAAAGTGCACATAAAAATTTATATGTATTATCAGTTGTGTAAACATTAACCAAAATCATTTGTAACTTAAAAACAATTTAATTAGTAATATTCTTGTCAGAATATGTAATCTTCCACTTGAACTCAATTATGTAATCTTTTACATATGAATTATGTAAATATTTGAACACAATTATGTAAATGCTACCAAGTAATTTGTAAATATTGACCACAATTATGTTAAAATTTGTTTACAAATATTAGAATGTAAATTAGGGAAATAATTCACACAAAATAGTCCCACAGACAGAAGTATATGACAAGAATTCAACAAGTTTATTCAGCTCAAAAAAAATATAAAGTGACACCTGACAAGCTTGGGGCCACCTTCCCGGGGTGAGAGGCGAGTTATTACAATGAAAGCTGTATGTGCCTGTATCCCCTAATACTTACAGTGATAACACTGTTGTATGTATGAGCCCAAACTTCATATGCAAAATGGGGATTACTATAATCACACGCGTCGTTCGTTCGTGCGTGCAAGGCCCAAACCTCACGTGGAAGATCCGTCCTCAACCAGCTGATAGTTTCATCATCCCGGTTGATCAGGCCTGGAATTCTCTTGGGGACTTGTATGACCACACGTCACCATGATGTGGGCAACGGCCTGCGGCTCGTACGTACATTGTGTAAACGTACTGCCCCCCCCCCCTGTTGGGTGTACAACTTGACTGAGATAAAGCTTACATTTTCGTAAGACCCATCATCCTGGGAATTCGACGCAGCTCATATTCCCTGGTCTAAATCATGATTATATTGTACACAACCCTGGACAAAATAAGTACTAAAAGTATAATTTTGTCTACGTTTTTGTTATACTTATGGGTATTTTAAGGCAAAAATACAAATATACGTATACTTTTAAGACGCCCCTTACCCTTATTTTGTCATTTTAAAAAAATGCCTATACTTTAGATTGTAATTTGGTTATACTTATTTTATACTTTTCCTTAACTTAGCACAGACTCTGTACTTTGTTGTACTTATTTTACTCATATGATACTTTATTTGTTACTTTTTTCTGTACTTAATTTGTACTTTTGTGGACTGAGTTGGTTTTTCAGAGCCATAGGTGTACTTTAATTATACTTTCTTGGACTTAAGAGTTTTGACACAAATCCACAGACAGGTCCATAGGTCACCAACTCCAAATGGTACTTAAATTGTACTTATTTTTATTAACCTGCCAGTGTACTTAAATTGTACTTTTGTTGGGTTAGACTATTTCACACCAATCGTAGCAATTGTTTTGAAGTACAAGGTCGGTCATGTGATTTTCCAACTGCCATTTCAAATACCCAAACCAAAATGGCAGATTACCGTACAGTATTATCTTAGTGCTTCCGGATGAAGAGTCAGTTGGCATTTCATGGATATAGTCATCATCACTGAATGATAGCAGAGAGGTGAACACTGCAGGTATTTGATGTTTTGATACATATATACATAGGCCGATAAAGGGTGCTAGGAGTAAATTCATTGTAATTACATGCAAGCTAATCAAACGTGGATTATACACTGAAGCCTGCAGATTTGGATTAGGTGAATAGTTTTGTTGTGTTATTCATTTTGGAAAGTATAGTCATTGTATTCTTCAGAATCCCAGATGAATATTACTGTACAGTATGAATAGAAAATTAAGTTGGATTCAGTGTGATCTTATGTCACCAAATGGCAACTTAGGCTTCTCCTGGATGTTTCACACAAATGCATTTGCAATCAAATTTACACTCATCTACCCACACTTCTTGTAAAACAATTGTGTAGCACTAATTTTATCATATTGAATGTATTGTTGTTGAAGCAAATTTTTGTTTTCGCGGGCGTCTACCATTATAACTGTATCAAAAATATCTATTATTTCTCATGTTGTAAACTGACAATCAACTATTGTTTTCAGTCCATGTTGGGATCATGTGATGCCCAGGTTTATTAGCTATACGACCACATCGCACCACTCTGCAGAATAGTGTTCCACAGAATAACAAAATCATTGTTAATTGTTTCTTGCCCTGTTTATTTTTGCACACTTCTTGATACTGCATGCATACGCTATATTGCTAATTACAACGGTTGTGGGGGGGGGGCTGCCAAACAACCGTGAAGGACTTAACTTTTAACAAGTATACCTGTTAATAAGTATAAACCTTATTATGGGAAGACTGATGCGTAACCAAGAAATGCAAAAAAAGAAAAAATCTGAAATTTGATTGCAAATGTTGGGTACTATGGACCCCTTGTGTAAGTACCTAGTGGGTTAGGTTAGAGTTGGGATTGGGGTTAGGTTTAGGGTTAGGGTTTGAGTTTGGGTTAGGGTTAGGGTTGGGTTTAGGATTAGGGTAGGGTGAGGCCTGACAAAACCCTAACCCTAATTTTTATTAATAAGTATACTTTTAATAAAGATACTTGAGTAAACTTTATAAGTATATTTTAGTAAACTTTTAATAAGTATCACTTTTAGTTGCTTTTAATAAGTTATACTTTAAATCCCTTCAATAATATACTTTCTATTAAGTTTACTTTTAATAAGTATACTATATTGTACTGTTCATTACACTCTTTTGTACATTTTAAATATACTATTTCGCGGTCCAAATAAGTACACTGTTTAAAAGTACTGTATAAGTACAGTACTTAATTGTACTTTATTTGGGACCAGGGAAACGCATCGATACAGATAAAACAATACGTAATATTCCCAACGACTCCATAAGGTACGCCACTATCCCAAGATCCACTTTCAATTGTGCCGAGCTCGTTCGTGTCATGACATGACTTCACAGACTTTTATGTAAACTTCGCTAACTTTTACCGCGCATTCGCATAATTGGTTTACAAACCACATAGTAAAGTGAAGTTTGTTTACATTATTTTATGTCTTTTTGTTTTCATTTTACTAAAGCGATGTGTAAATTTTACATAAAAAATATTAAAATAATAAATTGCATATCAAATATGTAGTTCTAACTTTAACACTAAGTTTGTAGCCGGTATATTATCCCAGCTTTTGCATAAAATATGTAATTTTGCTACATAATGCGCGGTTTACATAATATTTTTACTCGTGTTTTCTGTGTGTAATGGATGTCTAAAGTTATAGAGTTAAAGGAAGCGTTGCATTTCAACGACGATATTATCGTAACAGCGAAGACGCTCAAAAATGACAGGCATGGACAACATATCAATTTCAGGGATAATGATCCAAGGGAATTGTCTTATATCCTTTTTCCGGAGTAGTCCTCAAAATAACATTGTCCAGCAATTCGAGACGACAGGGTACTATGAATCCATCAACGACACAATTATTCTAGCAGTACACTCCAAAAATGTTGAGTAAAAAAGTCATAGGCTCTTAATGTTAAGGTAAATCAGGTCAAAGTTGAGTACAATCCTTACAGCACAGTGCTGAGTATCTTTTACGGCCACAATGACTAAGATTTAGTCAACAATTCGTAGGTTTTACTCAACTTTGACAAGATTTTACTCAACATTAAGAGCTGTGACATTTTTACTCAAGCATAGTAAAATAATTTTTACAGTGTATACATCCACCCAGAATGGCAAATATGTCCACATTTAGTCCTGTCGCAGAATGTCCACTTTTAGGACTGCACAAAAGGGAACTGCATTGGATTCCAAAACTGAAGGCTCATTTAACCTCAACGACGTCAGCAACCGAACAGCTTTTATGCTAATTGTTGTAGCAATTCCACAGTTATAAGTAATACTGCCCTCATCTACTGGCTACTGGATCTTATGCCATAGGCAACAATCCCTACTTAGTTATTATTTCACAGTTCTAGATTACCATATCTCAAAATACGAAATCATCAGTTTGTGGTCAATGGTCAGCTTGGGGGCGGTCGTAAGTCGGGTCACTGGCCAAAATCTAAGAAAGCCTTATTCTCCTTCAATAGTCCGACTGGTCACGAGACCTATGTTACGTCTAGGTCCAGTGCTTAATTTTTAATCAATGGTCAGCAAGTGGTCGTTTTTGATGCAAATATGTTCAAAAAGGGCCCATAATCACTTGTGAAGTTATTCTGGGAGTTAATGGCGAACCACTTTCCATCTGATAGTGCACAGTTTCCTTTTTGGTAGTATTCTATATCCACCCGTGCTTAGAAATTGTCATCGTTTACATAATTTGTGGGCGGTACTTTGTATTGGAGTGTCTATATCGGGTCTGTAATATTCTTGGATTTGTCTTTCCAGTTCTAGTGTCGTCATATTCTGTAACGATAAAAGAAAACAAAAAGCCAAAGTTGCATTTTTTACAAGTATACCTCATATAACAAGCTGGTTGTTGAATTAGGAGTATTCGATCAGAAATGCACCTGACCCCATCAAATTTTTTGTAACCTTAAACGACCATTGATTACCTCCAAATGACCTTTAACCTTCGTCTAACCAGACTATGTTGTTTAACACATCTAACTAGCGGGTAGGGAAATTTCCATACCGAACCCATATGAACTTGATTATGGCATCAATTAATAAGTATGGGTCTTCTCGATCAAGTAATACCAAAATAAGTACCAACATTTCCAGCACCTTGCTTCTATGACGTGAGAATGAACGGCGCCCTCTCAAAATTTGGTGAATCAGTTTTGTGTACAAAAGTATAGGAAAATTAGAATTTGGGCTACCAATCACACAGACGATCAATTTTTACCTGAGTTTTGACCAGAACAAGAAAGAAAAAGTAAAGTTAACTTAAAAATGAAGTATGAGCTAAATAACACGGTAACTTTTTACTGAAATAGCAATTTTTAATGGTGTACTATTGGAGGTTTTACCCCTTCACCTCAACTTTGGCGGCTTACCCCACACACGGGTAAGGTGGCGAGTTCATTTTTGTTTTCGAGAAAATGTGCGCAAAGGATGTAAAAAGGGTTACCTAAAATCATTTTGCGACAATCGTATGGAACGCATTTCTGGCATTAAATGCGGTCAAAAAATCGCTCTGTTTTAATGCATTGTTTTGTTCGAATGCATTTACCACCGCATACTTTTGGCATTTTTAGCACATTTTGGACTTGCGCATAAGTCTTGCGCATAAATTATTCGCATAACAAGATTTGAAAACTTTAATATCCTCATAAATAATTCGCATAACAATATTTGCAAAACTTATGCGCATTAAATTATTCGCCTAACAACTTTGCAAAACTTTCTGCGCATTAAATTATTGGCATATTTTTTTTGGGGGGCAGTTAAAAAAAATGTTCGCATGTGTTTGCCTCGCCATGTTCACATTCACAGAATAGCGCATGTACGTATTCGCATTTAATTATTCACATTATTATTATTCAGGTTGGGAAAAGCATGGGTGCGGGGAGAGGGAGGGGTGTTGGGGAGGGGAGGGGTTTAGAGAGGGAGTGGGGGTTGGGGAGGGGTGTTGGGGAGTGAGGGTTTTGGGAAGGGAGGGTTGTTGGGGAGGGGTATTGGTGAGGACGAGGGAGTTGGTTGGGGAAGGGGTGTTGGTTAGGGAAGGGGAGTTGGGGAGGGGTGTTGTGGAGGGAGGGGTTTAGAAGAGGGGTATGGTGTTGGGAGGAGGAGGGGGTTTTGGGGAATGGTGCTGGAGAGGGGTGTTGGGGATGAGTTTTGGGATAGGTGTTTTTTTGAAAAATTCCATTGCAGAGGTGCAAAAAATCCCGGCCTGTGCGCCCCCCCCCCCCCCCTAATCAGGGACGGTACCTGGCTTTAGAATATCCTATTTAGATTACATGAAGTTTGGGCGGGCCGCCATTGCAGACTCGATCGTGTATCACTGATAGACCGTTGCCTAAACATTTTTCGCGTTCGCTGACAATTATTATTATCTGTGGAAAAGAGCTAAAAGAAGGTAAACAATGGCGTTTTTTTACTTCTTTTTACAAGTCCATCGTCATTATCCTGACCGTTTCTTCCCTGCCGTTTCTTCTTTGTCATGTAACAAATTTTTAACCTGGGCATCAAAAATTGACTTGATTTGGGGGGGTTTTAAGCTTAACATCCTCATTTGCTTAAAGTACACTCTAATCATGTTAAATGGGCAGATCCAGATTTCCTAAACAGCGCCCGCGATTTTTTATCAAAATTATTTTTTTTGCTTGACTGAAAGGCGTTATTTCTACAAAATATTAAAGGTATATACGTTTGTGAGAAAAGTCAGGTTGTAACAATATTCTGTATCACCATGGATAGTAATGCATAAGTCTAACCCTCAAGGTCAGTGGCAATCATAAATGGCATCATGTCGGATTCTGTGCTGCGTAATGCAGTGGCTTAGCGTGAGTCATCCGATTGGGGGGGGGGTGGGGGGGGGGAACCGACCCTGATTGGAGGGGCACCGGGTCGGCGGGGGGGGGGTTTGTTACCGTCCCTGATTGGGGGGGGGCACATGCCGGTTTTTTTGCACCTTTTTCAACTGAAGTTTTCAAACACCCCTCCCACACCCCTCCCCTCCCAACATCCCTCACCACCTTCCCCCAACACCCCCCTAACAACCGCCCAACCCTATGACTATGGGTTGTACAGATAAAATCAGAGATATTCACCCAAGGGGTTTATACCGAGAATTAAAGTGGGCAATGTTATACAGGCAGAATACTTCTGAAATATTTTGATGTACAAATTACAATGGCTGACGCCGGATTACTTGAGGGACAGCATTCAATCCAGACTAGGCACGCGTGCTTATAACACTATAGTATGATTCACAACCCTCGTGTCACCAGAGGAAAAGTTTTGGACAAGAGGTCGATTTTAGTTGGGATAGGGCAGAAAAGAAAAAAATGAGGTCCAAGTCACCTGTTTCATGAACGAATTGAATAATCTGGCTTTTCATGTTGCCATATTTCAAAGCTTTTGTGTTCCTTCGTAGCCAAAACGCGGGCGCCAAAAGTCCGTAACCTTAACTCACCTGTTTACATTGAATACCACTAAGCAAATACTATTAAACAGAAATGTTTTTAGATGCTATGTTTATTGTAGCTACATACATGGCGCTTACGGGGCTGACTTGAATGTGTTTCATTAAGCGTAAATTGACTTCCTCTCTGCTAGCGGACTACATTTTTTCATCTATTACTTGAATCTTAATCCCGATTTTTTAATTTCCAACTACTGCAGCATTCCCCTCATTCAATGCCCATACCTTCTACCTTCGAAAAGTATTGAGGTGACACGATGGTTTGAATCTACTAGAGATTAAAGCTTATAAAATCTCATCTCAGTTATCTGTCAAAAAACGTAAGCTGGTATAGACCGCAGCCCCGAAGGTTTTGGTTAGACTAACGAGAAACCAATGGCTGAATACGGGAAAATTCAGAGAAATATAACTTTTGCAAAATATGCAGTCTGCCGGAGACCCGTTTGTTTCGTGTCAGCCCCCAGGAGAGGGGTAAAGTTCTAACGGGGGTCAAATATTGAACTGCTCCTAAATCTAATGAATATAGCACAAGAGATTCCTTAGTTGACCAAGGAGTAAAAAGTAAATTGGGTCACATGTGTGTGGTGCGTCCTTTCCAAGTATTTGGGAAAATAGGCTAAGGTCATTTGTTTTATTCAAGAAGGTCACAATTGTAATACCAAGATTTCTTTGTAAAAAATCATTAAAAAACAATTTAATGATACTGATCAAATATGTTTTTTTTTTGTTATTTTTGCATAGGGTTGGTTCCTTTAAATAGGGAGGGGTATAATGTCCCCCGTCCCCATAGAGTCCCTACAGGGAATTTTGTACCCTTTCATTATAACAACAATGAAAGTCGAAAGGCAAAGCATTTCATTCATATTTGGATTCATTTCATTAAACATTAAAAAAATATGTTTACAAATAAATCTGTTATTGGCACGGGTGACCCTTTCTGAACTAAACAAATGACCTTTACCTTTTTTCCAATACTTGGAAGGAAGCACCACACGCGTTTGACCCAATTGACTTTTTACTCCTGCTTACCTAAGAATTAATTTGGAGGCTATAGTTAATATTAGATTTAAAGCAGTTCAACAAACATTTGACCCCCATAGGAACTTTACTCCTCTCCTGTGGCTACACGCAGCAACGGCTCTCCGCAGGACTATCATATTTGCAAAAGTTATAATTGTTCTCTGCAATTTTCCCGGTGGTCAGCTATGTTATCTCGTTCGTCAACAAAACCTTCTGGGCTGATTCTCTATAACGCTCCTTCAAATACTCTGGTGCCAGATCATGGAATATCCTTAATCATCAATTCAAATCTTGCAATCTCCGTGTTTTTAAAGAAGAGTGTAAAGAACACATTTTAAATATTGATATTTAGTTTATGCTTTTATTCAAGCTTTTTTATATATTTACATAGTATTTAGTTAACATCTTGTATATATTATTAAGTCTTGTGAAATTTATTTGTAGTTTTGGTATGTACTTGAAATGATAATATGCTTAATATATGTGCCCTGGATGTGGGCTTACCCTTGTTAAATATGTCCATTAAAATTAATAAATAAAAAATTTAAACTATTTAGCTCTATCCTCCTCCCCTCCCCCAACACCCGCTACCCCTCACCCTCCCCTCCCCAACACCCCTCCCCTCCGCTCCCCAACACCTCTTCCCTCTTTCCCCACACACCGCCTTCCCCAACAACACCCTCCCCTCCTCACTCAACGACCTGACAACCTCGCCTGCTCCCCACACCTCGCCTCCCTCCCCAACACCCTACCCCCTTCCACACACACAACACACACAGCACACACACACACACACACACACATTAATGTAGAACGGGAATGTGTGCATGGCTTATTGCATCAACCGATCGTTACAATTACCGTACCCATATTTTTCTGAGCGACTAAAAAGAGCGAATGACTCAGTGCGCATAAAATGTTCGAATTACAAATTGCGAATGATTTCATTTTACGTTATTTATTTTATGGGGAATCGAAGAAACTCATGCAATACTCTATTGCAAACACACATATGTGAATAATTAAATGCGAATACGTAGATGCTAATTATCTTTCTGTGTGAATGTGAAAATGCGAGCAAACACATGGACATTTTATGTGCATATGGCGAATAATTTAATTGGCGCATAAAGTTTTGCAAATATTGTTATGGCGAATAATTTAATGTGCATAATTTTGCAAATATTGTTATGCGAATAAATTAAACAATGCGCATAAAGTTTGCAAATATTTTATCGAATAATTTTTATATGCGAATAAAGTTTTTGCAAATATTGTTGTCATGAGGCGAAAAATTAAATGCGCATAAAGTTTTGCCAAAATTGTTATCGAATAATTTTAACATGCTGCATTAAGAGCTGGCAAATATCGTTTTGCGAATAATTTTAATTCGAATAATGATTTTTGCATTATTGTTATGCGGATATTTCAATTCGAAGAAGCTCATGGCGCATGTCAAAATGTGTAAAAGGGCGAAGTAAAGTTCTGGCGGTAAATGCACTTCGTGCAAAACAATGCAGTAAAACAGAGCGACTATTTGACCGCTTTAATGCCAGAAATGCTTTTTCCTACAATCGCTCATGTTTTGCACCGGGGAAAAACTTGAGGGGGTGGCCAAAACCCTCCAACGGTAAGACGAGGGCTAAACCCGCCAAGTTTCATGACCATCATGCATCACCTTTAGTCTGAACCGCATAAATGGTTACCATTTTTCCCCTACCACTCGTCATTGTTACAAATATATTACACAATAAAATATATTAAAAAGGGAACAAACATTAGTGAGTAAAATCTTGGTCCAAGTCGAGTAAGCGCTATGCAAAACTGAGTATATTTTCTCAACCATCCTAGGAGGTGATTCAACTTTGACTTATGTTTTAATCAACAGAAAGTTGATCATGTGTAAATCCTCACACCGCATTGCTGTGAATGTGAGGTGAATCCGGCCCCCCCCCCTTAGGGGAGACAAAACCGGATTTAAACTTTTCACTACTACTACTATATAGTAGTACTCCCGTGCATACACATACAGAATTATTTATTTTTTAGTCTTGTTCTGAGCAATCTCAATGACAAAACAAAAATAATTTTATTATCCGATGGTCTCGGCACGTTTTCCATCTACGCTCTTCACAGAGTAGCGGAAATAATTGATATTTAGCTCAAATGGTTACATGTTCTTGGTATAAATTATTTAATCTAAAAGGTACAGAAGTGATTAGAATAGATGTGTTTCATTTCTTGAAAAGACACCCATAAATTTAAAATAATGAACAATGATTTTTTTAATTACACTTCACAGGGTTTCGTTTACCTAGACGGCTTGATCATTTATTAAAACATTATATCTAAGTCGAAGACAAGTATTTAACTTGTATTATATGAAAGGTAATTGTCACAGAATTACTTGTGGGCTAAACATTTGAAGAGAAAAATCGTCCTGGTTTCAAATGCAACAAACTAGGAAAATTCATGATTGCTTAAATTCAGATGCCGTCAGTGCATCTATTTGTTTTTAGATGCTTTCAAAAATAGTAATCAGATGAAAATTAGGTTTGCAAGCTTTTTGACACTTTTTTATATGAGAGATAATTGGAAAGGATAATTTAAGACTCAAAAAAATTAAAGAAAAATCTTTGTTTCAAAATCCACAAAATTGGTCAAAATGCAAAAATGGCGGATATTCAAGTAAATGATGGGCCCAACCATGTGACTGAGGTTAATTATTGTTGAATTACGGATTGTCGTTATTGTAACAATACTTAGGAAATTACCAACCTTTTTACCAGCCTGTCTATTTCAAACTCTCTGGCCCTCTTGGTCCCTTTACCATCAACGTCTTTTGTGCCTTTTCATCTTCCTATCTTTCTGGCTACGGGCCTGAATATGATATGGAAAATCGATGATTTTAACCGAATCAAAATCACCTTTTAGCTTGGGATTATCTCCCCCACGCCAATGAAAGACGGGGAAAACATATTTGTAATCGGCATTTTCTCTCTGAATAGATCTTTATTTCACCGAATGCCTGTGACAAATAAGTTGGTGAGGAACCCTACTAATGCCTCAATATAAATTTTAAATAAGATAATTAATGTATAATTATAAAAGCACGTCTGATTACAAGAATTACGGGTGACGACGTCTATAAATGTAATTTAAATGATCAAGATTAAGTTTAATTAATACTTTTAGATCAAAGCAAAGACATTACCCAATACGGTGAAGACCGCTATTGCCAATTTTTCGTGGAAGCACAGTAAATTGATACTTTTGAGAAAATACACATTTAGAAATAGTGGATTTAATGTAAACATTTCATGATTACACAAAACGGTTGAAAGACCGCTATATAGTCCCTTTACGTGGGAAGCACAGTAGAATTGATACTTTGCAGATTAAATACACTTAATGTTAGTGGATTCCATGTAAACATTTCCGATTACATGAATAGATATATTGGTGAAGACCACTACATTGCTAAATTCTGGCGGGCACAGTGAATTGATTATTTTGAGATAAATACACATTAGATTATTGGATTTACTGTAACATTTTCAGATTACATGATCATATATGGTGAAGACCACTATTGCTAATTCTGCGGGAGCACAGTAAATTGATCTGTAAAGCAGTTAACTCAGACTGCATGTATTCAACTTTAAATCCCCACAAGCAGAGCTAGTTTACTCGTAAATACAAGAATATGGGTAGACCACTAGGCTATCAATACTCGTGAGGGCCTTTAGGAATGTGAATTTATAGGCCAATGTGGATGATTTAAGCACTGTATCATTTGTAGAGCAGTACAAGCCTAGAAAAGAAAGCCCCCAACCAAGTTACCATGAGTTAACTTGCCCTACCCCCCCCCCCCGTGGAATATTATGATTTAAATGAGGAGGGATAAGCAAATGCCCCTGGATTACTGTTGAAGTAAAGGAGTGTCATTCTCTAAATTCATTCGGGAAGCACTTGTTACCCTCTTTCTGATAGATGGAGTGCCATCTCTCCTAAAAAGGTGATGATCACAGTTGTCAAACAATGATGTTTCCTGATAACATGAGGCATTCCCAATTGCCACATGTACGTGGCAGCGAACTTTGTTTGACATGGCTGCATAACGTTTACCTCCACCAACGATTCTCACCATAGTAATATATCTGGGCAATATATAGACCAAATATTCTTGTGTTGGGCAGCAGTTTGTACGCCACACCATTTTAATTCTCCTACCCCTAATTTTGGTGCTACCTAGGCGTCTGCAAAAATATCATTAGTACCCACGTGTAAGATAAGGGTTTGTTGAATGGATCGTAAAAAGATAGCGATGTCAATCTATTTACCAAACCTGCCACTCTTGGCTAGGCCACCAAGACCTCCCAATTACTTTACCACCACCACGTAATTGATAATTCTGCTGCCCAGCCCAGTTCACAATACCATCTCCGACGACCCACGTCCTCACATTTTCTAAAACATAGTAATAAAGTAATCAATAAGGGAGGCCCACTTTAACTACTGAAGGATTCAATAATAAAAAATTAAACTACCGTATCATCAGATTGGAGCCTTAATGTAACCCGTAACTGCGTCGGAACTCCATCACCAAGACTTAATTGAATCAAGAGGGAACCCCCAACATAGCGGGCCCACCAGTATCGCATGGCCCGATTCGAAACTGTGCGTGTATAATCTCATGATCAACCCAAGGTGTAACCCTTTCGCCAATTGACCTAAACTGATCCATTAGCAGCGGGCACCATGAAATGTATGAATAAGGTTACCACAAATAGGCATTCTCTTTTGAAGATACAACTTCATAGCCGTCACAGGGCACACCTCGCCACCAATCAGCAAAGACGAATGTATTCTGGGGCCACCTTTTTGATTAAGCTTTCCCAAAACCTAATTCATATTAACAGTGAACACTTGACAGAACCTGTCAAAAACCCATCCCCAATACCTACAACTCTGAGACATCACTTTTATTGGACTTGAACAAAGTCACTCACCTCAAGAACCCATTAAAAGGCAGCAAAAAGGCCGCTTTGTACAGAGATACCTCATACTCTGAAAAACAAACCGAATGCGCAGAATTTTTAACAAGGTCTCATATCGAATAGTAATCGGGCCCTTCTATCTACCCTTCTTCCACCACGTCTACAGCCCTCCTTAATTGTCTTAACCAAAATGTGTGCTGTTGATCTAACCAACCATTTGATTTGTGACAAACGATATTGTCGGAACCATATACATTCACTGTGGATGTGAATAACCCTAAGGGCCAACACGATACAAAGGCACAATTTGATCTTCTTGAGCTGGCCAAACATGTGCAAAGCCAGCTTCAGACCTAAAGAAGTGAAACTATCAATACCCCTCCATAAGTAGCCCAAGTATTGCTTGAAATTGGAACTCTTGCAAGCACCTCCCTCGTTTTCCTCTCTCTATAGCCTCCACACAATGGAGTAACTTTGCACCCCGAACTTCGGCCTTCGGCGCCGCCTGACGAAACTTTTCTACCTGGAACGTGAAAGAGTCATCAGCGATTCGATTATTCACCCAGCAAATGTCTAGCGCAAAAGTAATTTAAACTTGAGAACAACTGCCAGGACAAAGAATCTACCAAGTTTCATTATTCTGCACATTTTTGACGTTTGGGTCTATTAACATTGCCACACCTGCTTATTGTTCTGTCCTAAAAATAATACCTTACCCTTCAATTCTTCACCCCAGAGCACAATTGAAACCAAAATCGGAAAAAACTCTAGCCAAGCAATATAGAGAACGCGACTATAAATCCCCTCAGGCATTATCTTGGAACCATTTACGCATTCATAAAACCACCAAACCATTACCTCCCGTCTCCGTAAATACTTGTATATCCTCATTCCCTTTGCCAAATCTGCTCGGGGATAATCGAATGAACCATTGAAATTTGACAGAAAATGAGCACATCTTTAAATCAGCCTTAGCACCTTTGGAAATCTTATCTTATGCCACGCTTTCTTAACCCCACATGCAACTCAATGAACCGCTTAGAAAGCCCTTCCTGGAGATCTTCACACAGACAAAGGACAAGAACCAACAAGAATTGCAACTCCCTTAAAGAAATCTCTTCATACCAAAGCCCCTTCAACCTTCTCTTTTAACCTTGCTCATTTGTCCTTTGGAATTGAAACTACTTGACGAAATTGAATCAATCTCTAATCCTAAAAACCCCAATTTTGTTGAAGGGCCATTAGACTTTTCCACTGCCAAAGGTACACCTAATTGACTGCACACACCTTCGAAACATTCTACCAAGCGTTTTGCAAGAAAAAGGACTAGACTCCTCCGCAGCCCAGCAGAAATCAATCGGCATAATGACACATACTATCTGAATTTGACACATGTCTAGCAACCCACTCTACAAAAGTTTGAAAACTTTTCCAACATGCAGGAGAAGAGGAAGCTCCCATGAGTGCTTATCTACGACGAAGTCCTCCCCCAATTTAAACCTAACAACCAACATCATGAGGATGACTAGGTAACAGTCGAAGGCTGATTCTATATCCGCTTTCGCCATCAATGCGCCCTTCCCTATTCTCATTCCTAAATCACGCCGTAATCAAAGTTGTATACTTGACCACACATACGCTTCTGCGATACCATCATTCACAGACTCGCCATCTGGATATGAAAAGGTGGTGTATCAGTCTAAATTTACTTCAGCCCTAGGCACCACCGATAGAGACCATAAGTTTTTTTCAATGGTCTTTCCTTAAAAGGACCAGCCCACCTACCCATTTTAATCTCCTTCCTAAGTTTTTTTCCAAGGCCAATGCTGGATCTTTCTGAACTTACTTCAAGTTAGGCCATCCCTAGGCATCCTAATACCAATAAAACCCATTGAAACCAAACCGAAAACCATCCCTTAAAATTTCTGCCGATTTTGAATCGGGATATATATTCAAAAAGGGGATTAGCTGTGCCAATTTAACAGGAGAATTGTATTTGCAACAAATACAAAGAGGAGGACCAGGGCATAATGATCGAGCAAGACTGACACATATTTTGGCCTATCATCACACACAATCTTAGTAGCATTGCCCCTTTACATTCTCACTTGAAATAAGGAAGTCTACCACACATGCACCCTAGTAGAAACCTGACCCTTTAAATTTACTCGAATCACTGAGGGCCTATCAACACTAACACTTATTAGTAGCCTGGGCTCTTTAAACAATAACACCTATCAGTAGAGGGCCTACCATCACACTCAACATAACATTATCCGACCCTTACTTTTAATAGAGAGCCCCTCAACTCAACTCAACCCCTGGTAGTAGCCTGCCCCTTTATATTATTTTTGTAACAAATGAGGGCACCGTGGCAACGCCTCTACATCTGAAAACATTTGTGTGCAAATCTGCACTGAGGGTTTGCACATCCTGACCCATGGTAATCACAGCAAAGTTTTTTCTTTAGCATTGACCCCCCTTGCGTTGTTATGGTTTTTGAAGCAGAGTTTTGGCGCCGAACTGCCTCGAAACTGACCCTAAAACCCCTAGAGAACTGCGCCCCTACCTGAAGGTAAGGGATTAACCTCCTGGCCCTTGATAGCCACCCATATATGGAGATGAAGTTGCGATAAATAGTGACCACAACTCCCCATCTATCACGGCCCATGATTATCTGTTGCCTTGCTGACGGACATACGAAATTTGGGGAGTCGTACTCCCTCCACCACCATCCCCTAAACCTAGAAGCTGCTGTGCTGTTCAATGACCCTACTTAAGTAACTCTTGTGTTCTAATGTGGATGAGCAGCGAGAAAAATTGCTGAAAAAATAAAAAATCAGAGGTCCAATCGTGAATTGACACAATTTTTTCTTTTGGACTTTGACTCCCTCCCAACAATCTGACCCCTTTCATATTTTTAGTGCCAAGCTGAGGAAGAGCTGTTGAATTTCCTCAAAATCCAAAAGTGGCCAAATTCCACAAATCGCCCGTTACAAGTTTATCTTTGACTTTCTGAGGCACACAGCTCCCTAATGGACGACCAATTGGATTTATAGGGGACATACTCAAACTCAATTGAAGATAATGCATTTACTGTACTAGAGTACCAAAAATATTTGTAACGTTTTGCTCACCAGCAATTTCATTGGCTGCCCATAAAAAAAAAACAAAAAAAACATTCCGACTTCAGCTTCACTAGGGCCGGAAGTATTAGGAGCCCCGATCAACAGCCCGATGTTGCTTCAACTCTTGACGAGCCGGAACGGTAGATTCCCCAATGGATTAGGAGCAGGATGAATCTGACCACCAGATTAACTACAGATATGAAATTCCGACCATCCTCAGAAGCAACCGAACCGGAGTTAATCTTTTCTTTTCCCGAACGTTCACCACCCCGCTCTTCATCATCTTCCCATGTTGACAAGCCCTTTTCCTCTTATTCTCCACTTTTTTATGCACTCCAGTCTTCTCTCATGCAGTCGCCCCTTCCTCCGCATTTCCTTCACATTGTTCCCGAATTACCTCTATTCGTGTCACTGCTCAAGTCCGGCACCTCAGAATTTTTTGCACCACATCCGATGCGGTAGAATTTCCATTTCCGGACAAAGTTTGGCAGGCTACTGGTACTAGCTACCGCGGGAGCTACCGATGAAGAAACACCACTACAGTTGTAGCTACATTAATGTTGTCGATTACTCACCTCATTACGCGGGTTTTGAACATCCGACGAACAGCCGGTACAGTCCTAACAGACCCGGGGGCAGTAGACAGATGTTGTTGTTTTGTCTTGACCCTGATTGCGTTCATCTTCTCAGACGCTTGAGCCTTGCGATCTAGTTTGTCCTAGTCGGAACTTGTTGAAACACATAAAGTCCTCTTACTTTGCGAACCTCGTAATGTTATTAGATTTTCTCTTCTCAACCTCGTTTACGGGCCCATACTACAATCCAATATTTAGTAATCCTATGGCCTAGTAATAGCAGTCGTTACTGTAGTAGTAGTATTTCACCGCAGAACTTGTAAGGTGTAAGTCCTTTTTCAAATACGCTGAAAGCAAGACGCATAGACGGCTGTCAACACCCAAGTGACGATGAGCACAGGTCGAAACACAAACAAAGGCGGCAAACTACGCGCTGATTGGAGCATAGGCCACCACCTGACCGGGAGGTCAGGCAATGAGATAACAAAGCAAAAGGCCCGCGAAAGTTGAGATAACATTGTTAAAGCCCTCTCGTGCCGAAGGCTAAACATAAATACTGTTGTTATAAATTCAAATGTTTGTTCAACAAATTGCCGCAGTTAGGTCGAGGCAACGATTCATGGCAATAACTATACATTTCACACATTTGACTTGATTTCAAAAATACCCGTACTTATTTTTACCCCCTTATTATACAATCTCATCAATGTGCCAGAGGTGGGAAAACCAAAATTCTAATTCGCACCTTCCAACTACATGGAAAAATATTTTCAAAACTTCTTCTCCCAACTTCGAGAATGGGTTTCTCTTATGTCCCTCATATAGTGCCTACAGATATGATCAACGCTTTTGAAAGTAAATATAGATGATGTTGTTGGGTTTTTTTATCACTTTATGTGTAATATGTTTATTAAGGATTAATGGAAGTTATATATCGAGCTCCCGGGTGAGTGCGAAGCGTCGAACCCTTGCAAAACAACAAAACCCTTTCATTTCCTCTTAAGACTTAACAGTTTGAAATGTGTAGTGGTTCCCTTTATAACGCTTACAGGTCTTCTTCTTCTTATCGTGTCCAACACTGTGGTTCTCAAATATGATCCAGCCAGAGACGGGTACAACGTCTGGCTGCTTCATTGATTCCGCAAGGTCCTTGTCAGTGCATTGTTGCTCTAGCATTGGGCAGACCAAGAGATGTTCCATTGTCTGTGGTTCTGTTTCACAACTACAGGTAGTGTCCTGATCTGCGTCCATGTAGTCCCACTTCTGCAAGAAGATTCTGTTGAGGCATCGCCATTCACCCATGAAGATCAGCTCCAGTGGAGATGCTCACCAGTTCAATACCAATAGATGTTATTTGGTTGATGGCAAGTCTTTCTTTCCACAAGGCGACTCTCTTAAGCTCCTTAGAGACTGTTTCAAGAGGTTGGACTTTGCTTAAAAACTCTGCTTACAGGTATGATACCGGTTTTAAAAAGTACTACTGTACTGTACTTTACTGTTATTGTGGTGTGGTGGCCGCAATGCGGCTATTCTGCAGCGTACTTGGTGCGGTTGTGAGAGGGATGTCCCCTTCAAGCTCTAAACCTTGGAGTATTTTGTCTTAAAGACATAGGAACGTATTCCAACGAGATGTTTAACAATCGTTTAACTAAACAATCGTGCATCTTTGAAATAGTGAGGTGGATGAGTAACATTTCATTAAAATTCTGAAAAATGTGACTGTTCTCTTTTTCAGAGTAATTATGATACGTTAATACAGTGCAGAACGTGAATTTCTTTTGGTGTTTGACAAATTTGATTCTTTTCCCTTAGTTCAAAATATTGTCCCTATCTACCTCGCTACTTCAGAGTTAAACATTTGATTTTTTTCTCTCGCAGTCTAAAAATCGTAGTTTTTTCAAATTACCACGTCCTCCCGACTGGAAAAGATTGTACAGGACAGTCCCAGGCCTTGCCAAAATACACATGCCTAAAGGCTCAGTCACACAGCTGATATTTTTGCTAGAAACCCACTTCCAGACTGCTCAAGACTGGTGCCGATTGGTCATTTTCCGAAAATCGTGAGTAATTTTCCTTTTTCAGGTGTAGTTTAGGTCAAGTCTGTGACTGTCCTGTACGGTCTTCTACAGTCTTTTGTGGTCGGTAGTACGCGTCAAATTTGAAAAAAAATCGCCAAGATGTTGGAAGACAAGACTGCAGCCTAATGGTCTTGTGTACTTGGGAAGAGGTTGGGTCACGTAGCGGGTTGTCTTCTATGTGACCGTACCTTTCTTGGCGTCAACAACTCGGCGATCAATCGACGAGCAGTCTTGACAGCGACATGTTACAACCTGTGCCGTCGTTTCAAGTTTTTTTTTTTTTTTTTTTTCACCATAAGTGGTTGCGTGCAGTTGGAAAGTGGTCAGCAATGAGTATACTCCAAGCGGGAGAGAAGATGCAGCCAACTGGACATCTTAAATCGGCGACTAAACTCGGCGACTACAGAAGATAAATCGCCGACTTGAAGTCTTGACAGCAACATGTCACAACTTGTACTGTCTTGTTAAGGTCTGCGACTGATTGGGAGCTGAACAAGTGCCATGATTGATCTTGCTGATTTTATGATGCTGTTGCCTACCGCTAGGCAATTGATCATCTCTTGTCTTGTAAATTTTGTAAGTTTGAACAAGACTGCAGCCTAATGGTCTTGTGTACTTGGGAAGAGGTTGGGTCACGTAGCGGGTTGTCTTCTATGTGACCGTACCTTTATTGGCGTCAACAACTCGGCGATCAATCGACGAGCAGTCTTGACAGCGACATGTTACAACCTGTGCCGTCGTTTCAAATGTCCCGGGGGGGGGGGGCACTCAACTATAATGATGTACACATGCGTGACCAAAAAAACGCGTGAAAAGGGGTGTTTTTTAGTGTCGGGCGTGTCACGCGCGTTACGCGTTTAGGGTATCAAAAACGCAGATTTTCATGAAAAAGGGTAGTTTTTAAATTTGGCTCAAACGCGAAAAGCTACCTTCCCTGTAATATTTTTGTTGGTGATCTGAAACTTTTTTACGTCCGTGAAGTACCAATGCCAAGAGTACATCGAATCCTGAAAATACAAGGAACCTCCCAGGCACCTATCGCATCATTACTCGCAGTTTATGTGTGTCACTGGTATTGACAGTATTATTAACACTGCGCTGTAGCCAGGATCGTCATAAGCGGGCACAATATGCATTTGAGACTTGCGTGTGAATCGTGCTTATAAACAAAACAGACTTTGAGTTTGACAGCATCAAAGCAAGGAAGATCAATATATGGAAGGGACACCTTTCCCATACGCGCGTTCATGATGGGCGCAGCCATTTTAAAATAGGGCGTCTGTTTCTTAGCTCTTAATTTCATCGTATAGAGGCGTAGCATATTTTCTTATTGCATACTTTGATGTTAGGTAATGAAAACACTTTTGATCTGATTGGATTGATACTCATGACGTTCGATTATGCGTGAATCACGTTCTCTGAAAAGGCGGTGCTGGCGAGAAGGAGGTGCTGGTAAATTCTCAGTACCGCCTTTTCTTGCTACAGAGTGGAACGTCATTGCCGATTGATGCGCTGTGGCATGAAGCTCCGATATCCCGTGTCTAGTGAATGGGAAGAGAAATCCATGGTCGGAACCAGCAAACGGCACTGTCAGAGCCCTGATCAAAGTTGGTAAAGTTGGTGGATTATGATAGACGTACGGGCGGGGCGTTACGGAATACACCATTTGTTAGCTTGCGATTTTGTTCATTTTATTTAAATAGGATGTGAAGTAGATGGACCACGTATACACATCATTTTAGCGACAGACATAAGTTAAAAAGGTATTTTTAAATCAATTTAGTTCGGGCATGCCATGAAACTAAGCTGCAAAATTCTGCACCATTATCTTATTTCATCGGGCATTTTTAGTCCACCGCCATGACCGCGGTGTTTTCCGATTGATTTGTAGGGCCTATAGCTTGTTATTTGATTAGGTCTATACTTGGAAACGATTGTTGAATTGGAAAGCATCATGAACTTGTTACTGAATCTAAATTTGATGTCAAACTCTAACATATTCATGGGCGTCTGGAGTCCACTGAGATAAAAATCGGCGGAAATCCCAAGAATGCTCTTTGAAAACATACATAATGTTCCTTTGTAATCCCCAATCAAGCCTACTGGTGACATTCATGCAAACTTTTTTAAGCAGGGGGTCATATTTAGACCATAACTTGTTTAGGGGTTCTAATTAGGACAAAACTTGTGAGGGGGGTATTTTGGGGGGAAATCGCGCTAAAAACTTGTTCAGGGGTAATTTTTTTTTGGAGACAGGCGCTAAAAACTTGTTTAGTAGAAGATAGGGGGGGTATTTTTGCTCACAACGAAAAAACTCTTTTAGGGGGTCTGAGTGGCCCCCCGGGTCACGTGACAAGTGGCGTCGCCAATTAAACATGTTGGTGATTTAAAAATGCGCTGTCGCCTACATCTCGCCGTTTTTTTCAGCATCCTTGTCTCGTTGACGACGGGGAAACTCACAGACCAATCATCCCTGGTCGGGAAAATTGTAAATTTTGCATAGTTGAACAAGACCCTGTGAACTATTTCGGGAAAAAAAAAATGCGATCTTGTGTAGTCGGGAAGAGGTTGGGTCAGGAGCTCTCTCTGATGTGACTGTACCTTTAACATAACTGGGCATTAAACCAGCATTGTCATAATGGTGTTTTATGGAGGGACAGATAGGTCGGGGATGAGACTATAATAACGAAATGCAACCTTTACACTGATTTAAAATGCACGCCTCATGTTGTTCATAAAACCCCTGGTTTAACGCCAACATGTCATGAAGTATATTTTCTGATGTCCCAAACTACATTTTACATGCAACTTAGGCCTATCTCAAAAAAGGTAAAAAGGAAAAACAAATGATGTCAGATGTTAAATCAATAGTTAAAAGCTGTTCAAACACAACTTCTCTGCAAATTGCAAGGTTTGGCTTTAGTCGTTTGCGTTTGTTTTTAAATTTGTGACTATTGTCGTCCTGTTCGTGGTTGCCGAATCTGTGTTATCCCGCAAAGTAAATATTAATGTCACGTTAGCTACTTCCGTTTATTTTTGTTCGTGTTATTGATTGAAGCATATGCATTAGAAGTAATGCAGTAACGATAAAAGATAAACCCATACACCTGTCCCGTTATGACGTCACTCACCAGGCGGTGGCGGCCAAGCTCATTCATAATAGCACTTCACCAACTGTCAAAGAATTACAGCAAGACGGAGTTCAAACCACAAACCCAATTTGGGTACTTTGACGTGAGTCCGGTCATGGGTGGTTTCTCATACCCTACATACAACCTTGTCCTCCTGTTCGTTTATTAATACAAAAAAACAGAAATAACTCCTTACAATGGAGTTGATTCCCTTCAACTGCAACGGTTTTGGAATGAGTAAATATTCCCTGACAACAAATAAACAGTTTCAGAATTTCTCGTCTCGTTAAAAAATCAATGGCGACATCTGAAATTGGGTTTCTTGGCCGCCTTTCCCCTTTCACGCACCGTCTCATTCCCATCATCATCTTGAAAGCGCTCCCAATGCCCCGACTGGTCGTTCTGAACACATCGCCACTTAATGAGGAAACCCAGTCACTCCTACTTGGTTTACTCTCTCCATCTCCTTGGTGTGGCAATGCCCTGATATTTCCTTGAGTGGCTTCTAATCAACCTGAATCAGGGTGAATGTCGCTCGGGAACTGGAGACCGAACCCGGGTGAATGAAGCCTAGCCATCCAGGGCGCCCTATTGGCCTTTTGAGTAGAAGAAGCAGTTATTTGGTGGTCCTGTATAGCTTTATTTTGCATTCCCAGACGTTCGGGGGATGTACAACCCTTTAAAAAGAGCGGTGACAAACGTTTCTCTGGTTAAACGTATTGGCCGCCATTTCACAACAATTGAAATTGAACGAATGACAAACGGCTAGGAAAAGATTAATAACTAGACGAACAATCATTTAAAAAGTCAAACAAAATATCCCATACGCACACGCAACACGGCACCACACGCAACACACACCCACACACACACACATACCCTTGCAACAGCTACATTGTGGGAGTTTTACTGAAAAATCTCTAAAAAGAGAACCTTTTTTTAGACATTTTTTTCAGAAAAATACCTTTTTCAAAACTATATAAGGAAGATTTCAACCCTATAAGTTTGAGATTTTTCCTCTAAAAAGACCCTTTTTTTTTTTAGACATTTTTTACATTTTTTCAGTTTTTTTTTTTTTTTCATTTTTTTTTCTAGTTTTTCCTCACTTTTTTTTAGCCAAGGATTTCGCCGCCGGCCTATATAGTTACGAAAACTAGAAAAATAATCCTCTTTCTACTACTCTTTTACGGAAATAAACCTCAATACAGTAGATTAGTTTATTTCCGTTATAGGACAATTCGTAACATAGTACTACTAGTACAATACACCCCCAAGAAGAAAAATAACACCCACAATGGTAAACAACCCTCAGAATGTCTCTTTAATACTTGAAAATACCTCAGAATGTATCTTCTTGTAAGTGCAGCACACACACAAACAACAACTTATCATAACCCCTGATTTTCCTTATAGGCTAGCGGGTCCAGATTCTCAAGGCGTTTACAAAGGTGACGCACCCCTAACAATACTACTTTTCTAAATAAACTGTCTAAAATAAAATATTATCGAAACAGTTCTCACGTGTTCCTCATTGGGGGGGGGGCTTAGTATGTCACATTTTCGTGAAAATGAATAAATATCATCTCCTTCTTTTCCCCTGAATATGAGGTGACCAAGAGATGTACACCACGTTTCATGACTCCAGCAATAAGGTTGCTATTGAGATGAGTACTCCGCCCGTCTATGAATAGTGATTATAGGACAACGGACTTCAGATTCTCTGGGAACACAACCATTGTATTGTCCATGACGTTAACAGTTTGAATTGTTTTTCACCGAAAAAACGAAGATCAGGAAAAAGTCCAGAAAGAAGTTTGATTGGCAAGATTGGAGCAGAACCAACACCCATACCTTAATCATATTATATTGGACCTCATTTTCTATTCAATTAAAAGATTGTTTTCGGGACACGTTCGGCGGTCGCCGGTGTGAAAGTATGCTTGTCCGTCAGGTCTCATAGAGTCCCTAGCTCTATAGAGAGCGACAACGTGAATAAAAGGTGACATTAATGTTGCGTCTCAGAGTCAACTGAATCGATTGCCCTATTGTACCCCATTGTGTCCCGGACTGTGAGCCCGTCGGACCATATCTCCTCACACCTGTGCACCTGCATTTAATATAGAAACTGCCAAATATTTCATTTCTCTAATGAACAATTATACAAAATTGACCTATAAATGGGGTTACGGCGACAAGATTATCGGTTTGGTTCTGCACAAAGATGTTAGGTCAAAGTTTGCCCAAATAATTTTTTTTCTCATGAAGGATGTGCTATAGGGTCAAAGAATTGCAACACACATTAGAACCTCTAAACTTTAATTTATTCGTGAAAGAGGACAGGTACCTTTTGGTAGTGTCGGCGAGCGTCATGAGAGTAACTTAATCTAAAAAATCTTTTCAGTTGCAATGGATATAACATGGCTCTGCAATCCCAGATGAAAAAGGATCTGTGAAGTGTTTGGTCTTCTACATACCGAGCTTATTTTGCTATCAATAGCCCTCCCCCTTATTTTGCTGGATGTAATGAATCATTGTGTACATCCGTTTGTCACTGATATTCAGGGCATACAGTGTGATGACATTTAATTCATTTTTCTCGAAGGGCACATACAGAATTGAGAACACACGTAGAACTGATTTCTATAATTAAGGAAACTTATTTTTCTGAAGAATTTTGTACTTCTCAGGGGTGTGCCACTGGCCGCTATATCAACTGCGAGATCTTTTTTCGCTTGGCCTCATGGCCTATTACCCCTTTGCAAGCAATACACTAAATATTTATTTTCGTTTTGAGGAAAATTAAATTTCCGATTTGTTAACAACCTAGGGAAATGCATATGTATACTCTTCCTGAGATGGCCATCGAAACTTTAGTGTTGACAAATAATAATTATGCGCTTTGGGGGGGGGGGGAGGGATTCAAACGGTGACCTTCGCTTCACTAGCACGAGCTGGTGCCAACTCAGCTATCAAGGCAGGGTGAGTAGATGAGCGTACAGATATTATCTATATGTGGAAGGTCCGATTTCTTTGAAATTTTATCTATCCTTAGTTTCTCCAGTAGACAAGGATGTATATTTAGTAATCTTTCCCCCTGGCGATGGCCAGCACACGTTGTGTTAAAAAACCCATTGCACCTTGACGGATTCGAATCGACGACTTCGTATTACTAGCATGGACGCTCTTGGCCAACTGATCAGGAGCGCTATATATTTTTTGTTTTTGGTCAGTATACTTGCCGAAAACCCGTTGTTTTTGGCAGAGACCTTGCCGATTTTCCGTAATGTCCTTGGGTTATCTGCCGAAACACTGGGTGTTTCGGCATAGTCCCGTATTTTGTGCGACACTTCGGGTGCCGACCGATTTCTCCTCCATCTGGTAATGCCGAAGGGTAAAGTGCCAAGTACCCCGGAAACTCCCGCCCTACGGAAGAGCAATTACGGAAGAGCCTAAGAGGAGGGCGGAAAGAAAGATGCTGTTGATGGTGCGGTGCACGTGTTTAGGCACTAGGCAGTGATTTTCTGGACCAGAATGCAATAAGATTATTAAAACTCCGGGTTTGGGCTTTTGGAACAAGCATGCATGTACAGAGTAAAAGTAAAGACGATTTGTAAGGCCAAATAGCCAATTATATCCTATGAGAAGATGATGTCATGTCCGTTAAGCAAGGGTGGCCGAATTTCTAAATGATGTTTGCATTGCACGCATTCCTTAGGAAATGGCTCTTCACATGTCAGTTTGTGCGATAAGGCAAATCGCACGGATATGGCAAGTTAAAGGGTTAAAATTTATTGGTCACAGCTTTCGGAAACAACGCGTCGCTACGGCAAACCCATCGTAAAAGTAAATACGCACCCTGATGTAATGCAAGCGCGTTGCTCTTTATACATCAACACTGGAACCAAAGTTTACCACTTGCAGAAAAAGATTCATAATCAGAAATTATTTCAATTGTACAATCGTTCTTTAGCCACATATGCCACCGTTATGTTTTTCCAACGGTGTTATCCCCGGAATCCTAGAGTGGCAAAAACAGTGGATTTCATTCGCTGTTCCCTAAATATTGCGATTAAAAGAGCGGGCGGTCGATAAGTTTGTCAATTGCAAAACCCAGAAGGAATACAGACCAGGAACACCACAAGTGACTCCAAAATAACCGCTAATAGAATTGTACTAAATGCTTCCGGAGAAAAATTCAGTGTGTACCGGAAATGAAATAACGGCAAATAGAAACAGGAATGTCTTTAAAAATCATACAAACATGCATTTGAATGAGAAATCACGTGGTTTGCGAAAATCATATCTGAATACTTATTCATATACCACGACAAACAGTATAATGTCACCGTTAATGATTGAACAGGTTTTGCAAGTATCACGTGACCAATGTTTAATGTAATTCAATTCCTTCCGAGTCTCAACCGTGATTACTTGCTCTTAATCTTATTCTGGTCCAAGTACCTCTCCGTTTTTTTTTTTTTTTTTTTTTTTTTTTTCGCGTTAAACATTAAGTAACCACTAACAAACCCGTACAATTCATTAGCCTCTCTCTGAAGCCTTTGTGGCGTTCCTGTGTGTTGCATTTCTTCTGGACTACAATCGACAGGTTGTCGTTGACCATCTCTTTTATCCGCCATATTTAAGGACGCGACAATCTAATCAAATTTTCTCGAACTCTTGATTCTGAGGTAACAACAATTCTGGTTGAAAAACGCCATTTGAATTCATTACGTCATCTTATCCAGACCCCTTGGACAATATTTGAAGTAACCCCCATTTATTATTATAACATATGTTGTTCCCTCTCCATGTTGCAATACTTTTGTGCATGTTTAAAGCAACGAGTTAAAGGTGATCCTCATTGCTCGGACGGCATATATTAAGCTATATACCAATGAAAGCTTATTTTATCGCGATTTTTTTTATTAAAGTTGGCATATTTATGCTACTCACGTTGTTCAGCAAGAGCCAAAATTAAATCGTCTTTCAAGCAACACCACTTCAGCGAAAGTCAATATAGTATTGACTTCGGCGCTGTGAGGTGGTGACGTCACCGATTGTGGAATCGTCTATCACATGGATTTTTTTAAAAAAAATGAACTTATTTTGTCCATTTTCTGCTACCATATTGAAGTAAACGAATTGAATTCTTGAGTTTAAAAAAAACCAGTTTTGGGATTATGTTGTTTAGGATTGTGGTTGAAAATTCTAATAGATTTTTTTTCCTGGAAAACATTAATATGCCACAAGTCTATACCCCATGTTCTTTGATATGTTTGCACATGATGCCTTAGGTCCACTTACCCACCCCCCCCCCCTTCCCTGTTTGGAGCCATAAGTGTCAATGTATTGGGATTTGCTCTAGTTGTTGATGCAAAAGATTGGAAAGCAAAAACTAAAGACGAAAAAGCAATTTTGAAGATTTGTCAAGTACCATAACATTCATTTTAAATTAAAAACCCCTTCCTCAATCCACATGTAATGTGAACTGTAATGCCAAACCATGTCAGAGGTCTACGCATACTTGAATAACAATGGTTGTTTAGTCTGGCAACTTTATTGCTAATTGCATGCAAAATAGAGCATACAATTATAGCATCATTCCAGGGGCACAGTTACAATTACCTTCTTTGTGTACCTGTATATACCATGAACTGCCCTTTTGCATTCTGGGTATCATGACTCATACCTGTCAGCTGAGTTAATATTTGGTGAAAATTACGTACTGATTGAAGCTTTTGAACTGTGCCATGGAGTTTGAGATATGTATATAACAACTGCTGCAAAAATTTTATTAAGTGTGAGGCGGCTAATAAATGTGCTTATTTGATTGATATAAGACATTTGAAATCCCATTGGCTAGCTTAACTTAGAAGACATGTTAATTTTGCCAATAAAAAAATACTGAAATTATTGAAACTCAAAAAAATATGTCTGATACTTTTAGCAGTGAAAGCAGCCACCAAGTACTTGTGGGGCACACACCTGGGGGGGGGGGGGGGGGGCACTCAACTTTAGTTTGGGTAGGGCTGTTTCGGTGTAAAGCGCCAGACTGTGGGAGCTTTTGAATTGAAAGTTTATACCGGGGGAAAAAAAAAAAAAAAACAAGGGGTTTATTTTTTTTAAAGTGTCATTTTATTATCCATTTTGGGCCACTTTTAGGTTTATGAGCTGTAGACACTGACAAACTTTCCGGGGCCGACAACACCACTATTAAACGGATGTATGGGTTGTGGTAGCTGAGCTCGTGTCAAATCCATGGGGATAATTGATGCAGAAAAGTTGGCAAAATAGGGTCTTTGGCTAGAGGTGGTGAAAGGCACTATAGTCCTCGGAGCCATATCGGGCACCATAAGACATAACGTAATAAAGCGTGAACCCATGTTGTCGGGAATGAGGTCAACTAAATAATGAGTTCCGTTATTCCTACCGTCGTAGCCGGGACTGTGAGTACTCCGTACTATAATTACCTACTATACTTACTCTCCGCACCGGCATGACTTCAGTATTCCGCGCCACAGCCTTCAACATGCATTTTACTGTGAAGGCTGCCGAATTCATAGGGATGTGGCATCAATCCTAAATTCTCTTCCCAAAGTTCACACAAATACAAAATATTATTAATTATTTGGTCAAGGAATTTGCACAATGTTTCACCCAACAGTCATACAAGGGGGGTTCTTGTTTGAAACTTCAACATTTACAAATCTCTCAAAAGTCATGAACGTAACGGTATTCTCAGTAAAAAATGTTTCCTTTTGTAAAGATAGGTGGGTCTTTGGGTAAATAGTGATAATTTTTTAAAAAAAAAAAAAATATATCATTTTATTTTACATAGAGTGAATCTTACGACTATAGGCGCACTGAGCATGCTAAGGATCAAAATCACGGGAATGTGTCTTATTTGGCCACCCCTGACGTCATTGACCACCTAACTCACTTACGGAACTCGGACTAAAAATTAAAGCTCGTTAACGCCATCACGGAATATTAGCACACGGGTATGCTGGTCAACCTTTACGTCCGGCAGGCAAAACAAGATATTGCCAAAATCAATCATGGAGGAACGCCAACTCCTTCAACATGCAATCCCTTTTAAATTCGGCAAAGAGTGCCATATGGCCCCTCCCCTACGAATTCTGCCGCCTTGACGGAATCACCTGCACACAATAAGATTTGGCATAATACTACTCTTGCCTTAGTGTGCCTCCGCTTCAAAGTCATGCTATTTTCATCCAATTGCATTGGCCGGTTTTTGTTTTATACATTGCATGTCCCCGCCTTATGTTTATGCTATTTCGTTTACCTTTCAAATGTCATCTTTCATGACTGACTTTCAAGTTTAATATCGGCAACTTGTGACAGCTAACAGTTATTGACAACACTGTTTGCCACTCTGAGAATCTGACCCGAAATTATACTCTTGAAGCTAAGGTACACCCATAGGGGCCTGAAATACAGAATCTGGAGAAATATTCTAAGGCCCAAATTTGAATGCACATGCAGTTCCGGAGCATGCAGTACTTGACAAAACAGTTCTCCACTGCTACAGACCACATTGCCATTTGCTCCTGTAGCATTGTACATTCCAATATGCTCCATGAGCATATTCGACAGGATTATTTATGCTCCAGGACATTATATCCGGGGACGAAACCCCGACAGAAACCCTTTGAGGGCGCATACTTCCTGTTCTCTTTGTACTTACTGCGGAAAAAAAATGCACTACTTGCTCTGATTTGCCACCAGAATTTATCTGCTGTTGCTGGGTCACCCTCCGACCACCGCCATATCGCTGATTTCTCGGGGCCCCTGTTTACAACCAGGAAGTACACAACAACCTCATCAGTTTTCTGTCTCGCGTATGTATACTAATGCTCCTGGACCATATGCTTCTGGAGCAATAATTTCGGGCCAAAATCTTAATGAAGTCCCACTATACGTGCTCACCCTGAAAGGCATGTGAGTTCCCTACGATTTTTGGTTTGTAAAAATAAAAATCTGGCCGCTTTTCCCTATATTATAATCAATGCAGAAATTCACAAAACGCTTTCATAATTGACACACCAATTTTTACTTTCTAATTCCAAATAGTTACCAAAAGAAAACGCCTAAAAGATTTGGGCGCATGTTTTTAAACACAGCTTAAAAAGGAGTACTTAGTATTACACGACAGATTTTGCCGGAACTATTTAGGAATCACACCACTACATAACTAGGTGTAGCAGACGACAGTCCGTGGCGAGACATGTTGGCGTCCGGAAGATATGGCCCTTGCCTACATGAATGAGTCAGAAAATGTTGTGGAAAGCTGCCCATATGTGAGTTCGGGGTTAATCCACTAACCCCACCAGATTTTGAAGTCCAATTTTATTCCATCAAAATTATCAAGAAAAAATATACTCCCAAGCACTGTATCGAACAAATGTTTAAAAAGAGATTTTTTATAACTGACACATAGACTGCTATAGTAATGCATGTAACAGTTCCCCAAATTGCCCTTGGTAAATCCCCAATGCCCAAATCAAACAAGTCGTTGTCCCTACTCCCCCCCCCCACTATGAGCTGTGGTACTGCTACTAATTGGCAGTATTTGATGATAACCAATGTCAAGTCCTCAGGCCAGACAGAAATTAATTACCGTGCCCCCCCCCCCACAGCAGAACAATGAGGAGCCGGCACTATGATCTGAAATGTAGTCCCCACGTCAAAACATCTGTACACAAGCATGCATGCATGGATACACCACAACCACCATTCCATTAGCAATAACACAAACATCTCCTTTTTTTTTTTTTTTAAAATAATTGTTTATGTGCACATATGACAAGAATTTATCACAGTTCCTAATGTGAAGATCAAAATTGCAAAATCAAAGTTCAAAATGGACTTAATTGTGTCCATTATTAAAAAAATCCATGTCTATGGGCTTCTATGCAAGTATACACAATTTGACACTCGCCAGTGGTGGAAACAAATCCCATTAATTGATCGCTACTTTTGCGCTTGAAGACTTACCAGTGTTTTCTCTTAAAAATGTGCTCAAAGTAAAATCAGAATTATGAGCATACAGATATAACTATCCGGTAGATTTGATGGATCTATCCCACAGAGAAGGCGGTTCAGTCGATTTTATACATACTGAATCCTTGCTCACAAGTATTGCTGCAATTATGATGTTAACAAAGTGTCGCTAGTTAAAGTATTACGCAGGTTACGCTCGATGAGTCAAGATTTTACCGGAAACCCAATAGCAAAGCCAACCGTGATTTTATTAAATAAAGGCTTCAATAGAATAAATTGAGTGACTGTTTACCGGTCTGAGAAAAGTAGGGTTAAGATATATCCGCTTACTTCCCCTATAGCGCCTATACCTATGCAATTCCATCGGTTTAGCATAAGGGTGTAACGTAAATCAATTGAAGAGCCGTGGTTCTTTATACGCACGCGGAAGTTTTTGACCACCACCATGCTCCAGGGGCAGGCCTCCCTCATAACCTCAACGTTTTCATGCTCCGGCAATGCCGTGGTGGTCAAAACTCACACTTTCGTGTAACATAGCGGCGTCTGAGCTCTGCTTGCTACTCAAGATTCATCGTAGGCGATGAGAATTCAAGCGATTTTTTCACCAGTTTTGCACACTTATGAAGCCGGGAATTATAATTACCAAACTACAGAGATCAAGGAACCTAGTCAACCAACATTTATCGCTATATTGGCGAAATTCAACACAAAAGAAGAGGAGCGATTCGGGGTTCCTTTACATTGGAAGATGCATAGCGCAACAAGACTTACACAATCGCCTACGTCACACGAATTTGCCAAGGTCTGAGAAGGAAAGCTTAAGCGTATTTTTGGGCATAAAATCGCAACGAAATATAGGGTTAGTTTTTGGTTTATAGCGGCTATATTACACGAATATTTTTTTTGGAAAAGATATTTTTGGCATCCTGAAGTCATAAGCTTTCCATTGGTATATAGCTTAATATATGCCGTCCGAGCAACGAGGATCACCTTTAAAGACGGGAAAAACTGCCGAAGTTCTGTGGCGATTGTGACATCACTCATAACAGCTACCAAATTGACGCTTGGGACAATGAGGTAAATAATAATTGCGAGTACATGTACATGTTAATATCTTAAGTATCTGAATTTTAAGGATGCGAAAATTGCAGCATCAGTTCTATTAACATGCCTTCTGAACTCACCAGATTATTGCACTTTAAATATTGCTTCAGTTCATCTTTATTTGCTCTCAAGAAAACAATGGGATGGTCTATGCTAGAGCTGTACATCATGTTGATGTGGCAGTTTGCTCCTCGTAAAATAACCTTGGAACACTGACATGGATTGGTATAGAAGAGTTGCCAACGAAAATTAGGCTGCTGTCTTAAGTAGCACACATTGGTATTTACTACTGCCATCCAGGATGCTGAAAAGTATGTAATGAATTTTACAGAACCAAAAGAAAATACATAGTTTTTTTCGTATTGCATAAGAAGGCCGTCAGTATCATTTTGAGCTATGTGTTTATCAACTGCAATTCCGTATTTTTAAGAGAAAAAAACAGGAATATTTCAATTTACGGAGTCAAAAATTGTACAGACATTTAAAAAAGTGCCCCTCCCGACCGACCGACCGACAAACCGACCGACCAACCGACCGACCGAACAATTTGATACACTTTTGGAAAGAATCGGAGTACTCCGAGCATTTACACCCAGTATGACTTTGAACAATTATTTCCATTTAGTTAATAATCCATAAGTCGCAGATAGGGCAAACTATACCTTTTAGTAATCCTTATGTCATGACACAAACGTTGGTATACATTTGAAAGCAATGGGAACATTTTAGAATTTGACCCCTGTACAAACTTTACCCCTTATTTCTCAAATAGCACACAGGGGATTCTTGGGGACTTTTGATATGTTGCTCCTTACAACACCAGGAAACTATCCTAACAAAAATTCAGCTTGTACCTATTTATTTCCGGTTCTTTTTCTATATATCTTGGACTAATCTGAGGTTTATAGTAGGTACAAGAGTTACAAGGCAAAACGGGTTCAAGATCACACTGTGGCTACAAGTTCAGATTAATCGGTTTGTTTTGAAAATGGTGTTGAATTGTTCGTCTTAATATACAGAAGTCGAAAATATACAGGTCGCGTTGTCTTCACACTTGTCTCGTTGACAAAAAATGTCTGCTTGGACATATTTTAACATGAATTATAAAATGATAACCTAATTTAAAGGCTGACTCAGAGATTTCCCGATGAGGGCGCACTCATTTTTCAAACAAATCGTGTTTTTTGCATATACATAATGCGTGTCCATATACTAATCACTGTGTGAAATAACTAAGCTAAAAACGAAGTCCTTCATATAGAAAATCACAATTTTGTTATAAAATTCAGAATCCGGAATTTTCGTTACACACGGTATCCTATGGCACTGTTACACTGTGTATAAATGCTTACTGCATGAAAACGAAAAATCCGATTCATCTGTAACTGTCGAATTAAGCATTTTAGGTGACTATATTTAGTTCTAGATGACTATTTTTAATTACTGCACAAAAAATTATATATTTCAAAATCTCTGAATCAGCCTTTAATCACATATGAGTTACGACTTCTTGCCTCACACACTTATTTCTTTAAAATATATGTTGATTAGTAATATCACTTACCTATTGCTATCAACAAACCACAAGGATACACATATTTCATCATCGTAGTCGTTGGAAATCAACACACGCGTAAAATGTTGAAACAAACCAATCATAATTTACATCGGTATTAATGTTGCTGCCTCGGTTGTGGCCTTTTGCAATGCCATTATGATATTCATTCACCAAACCATAGCAAATCCAGTGTTTGGTTGTTGATTGGATACCGATATGAGCATGTCATTCATGGGTTGTCTCGTGCTTATTGAATACTATTACTGCAACATTATTTTGTCTAAAATATATTTTCCTGCAATGCACTGTACAGTTTATCAGGCACTTTCATTAAAGCCTGCAATAGCATTCAAAATGTGATTCAATTATTGACATAATTTATTGATCAAAGATTTAAATTATTTAAATCGAAAATGTGAAATTGGACTACAATAATGACTTCCATCTCATTCTTGCTTCTTGTTTTATTGTTTTATTTTGCATTTAAGTTTATAGTTTAAGTCAGATTTTTAATTGTTTTGAAAAGTTTCAAATTTTGTGAAAAGTGGCCAAAATGGCATTTAGGGATTTAAGGGATATAAGTGTTTGGTTTCCGATTTAAATTGTATATTTGTTTCGTTGTTTTTGTTGTCCTTTTTATTTTGTGATACCGATCGTGGCTTTACAGTAGGCTGGACCTTTACCTACTGTTCTTCATTTTTTTGCGAGATGCGGATGTTATTTTGGGCAAGATTTTTCCCTAAAACCCGCCAAGCCTGGATATGGGGGTTCTATTATTGTGAATTACAGTCATAAGGGTGAACGCTCTTGTATTTTGCACGTAAGTTACTTTCATCCCGGCTTTCATTGTTACGACGGTGGAATTTATTAGTTGAAGCAAACAGAAGACTTGGGTCTCGTTGATGTAGGGAGACAATGGGTGTCGAACTATGAGTTTCAAAGTTGTCAAGTTGGACAACTGCAGCAGCCAAGCGTAGACTATTGGAAACATGCAAGATGGGTTGATTACATTTGTTGACCCAACTTTTTCTGCCCCAGTGAATTCAGCACCTTGACGGAATAAAGTACAGTATTCCCTGCACTTTATTCTCGTTTGGCAAGCTGATGAACAGGCAAAGTGTGTGCAGTAAATGTTACCAACCTTGCAAGATATTTCCTCGTGTCGAGGGGGGGGTGGGTGTCGGTGGGCGGGGCGGGCGAGCGAGCGAGGGAGTGAGCTTGGGTGAGGAAGTGAGTGTGAGTGAGTGAGTGTAGTGAGTGGAGTGAGTGATTGTGAGAGTGAGCGTGGGTGAGAGTGAAAACACTGTTGTAGTGCTGATGGCCAATGATTTTTACAATCAGGTGGTGCATGTTTTGATGTTATACTTTATATTTATACATTGTAAATTTATATATTTTTTGTCTTCTAACTGCATAAGGACCACAATGGAATTATTAAGCTTTTGTTTGTAACAAATGCTTTTTTGGGTTATCCTTACTACTCAATTTCATTTGTATATCAATCCTTCATTCTTGCCGATTAATTTGATCTATGTTTTTACAATGATTTATATGCAAAGAGGTTCTATAAAGATAAAGATAGAGAGGTAAAGGCGATTACGTCATCTTTAGAAAATTCCATTGTCTCGCATGTTTGCCGACCACAAAAAACATAGAGTACCACCAATAGAAAGCAATGGCCATGGCTGCCTCCGCTTCTTCCACATACTGTGGGTGCCGCCTTTGCAGATACACTAATCGGTAGTGGATACAAATTGATGTATGTGTAGAGGTGGCCCAGCTGTAATAACTAGTGCACCTGAATCATTGTGCTAAGATAATCTTTTTTCCCAGAATGCATTGCACGCTTAGGTGAAAAGATGTATGCATTGAGGCGGTTTATTACTCAAGACGACTGACGTGTCAGTTCATTCGTTGTGTGCCCCATGGGTAGGACAAATTTTAACCACCCACTAGCCCCAAACCAACAAATGATTTTGGCCGGATTGTTTGTATCGAATTGACATTATGTGTGTTACAAGCAACCCAAACTAATAATTATTCCGTTGCAATATTCAAAATGTCAGCGCCAGCACGGACAACGACTGGTTTTGAATGGGCTTACCCTTGTTTATATGTATATATATTTGATTTTAATGTCATGTGTGCATATTATGTTGTAAATCTTTTGATGAGTACTGAATAAAAATCATAAAATTAAAAAAAAAACGTGTTTAAAAATGTGTACATTTGTATATTTAATTCTTGATCTCAGGAGGACTTGCAAACCCATCAAGCTACAATACAGATCAACATACAAGCCAAGAACATGACCTATAATGTGGGGAGTTTATGCATACGAATAGTCCGCGTGATCTACCGGCGAGCAAGTTTTTTGTTGGGAGGGCGGGGTTGCTTTGCTTTTATTTTTGAAAATAGGACTTTGAATAACGGCAACTGTTTCATTGGTTATTTTTGTTCTCGGTGACGATACTTTAAAAATTAATAAACAACCTAGACACTTCAATTCACCTTGTGAAAATTGTTTTAAAATGTTAAATAATTCATCACGTCTATTAAATTTATGTTGCTTTTCAATATCTTGAAATGTATTACAGACGGTAAAAAGAACATCAGTCCATTCATCTGCGCAGTATTCAGTGCATTTATTAAATGGTATTCGTATCTGAATGGCGTGGACGACAATGGTAAATAGAATCATTTGCTGGGTGCGTTTTTTTAACTAATTGACCCCAAAAGTAAGGGAAAATTAATTTTCTTATGTACACGTTGCTATGTTTGTATCATAAAAATTTATTACATGAATCTTAACAACTTATTGTACGTTACACACGTAAATGTTTTAATTCCCTTGGAGTGCAAGAACTTTACCGCAATGGGAGTGAGTATCCCTTTCTGTATTTCCGTGGGATTTGGCTTCCATATTAAACCCTCACTACAAATAAATTGGTATCTTCCGGTGTTTTTCCGTTCTATTTATCAAATCAAATAAATACCAACTTCTAAATGTCACTATGAGGTCATAGGTCAGGCAAGGTAATATATAAAAAGACGTCATGAACATATCATATTCCTAGTAAGTTTTTGGCGCAAAATTTGATTTTCTCCTATTGACAGTCTGCGAACATCGACAGTTTTGCTGGCCTTGTGGATTTCATGACGTCATTTAACGTCACGCTAAGCATATCAATGGAAAGAGGTGGACAATGGCTATCCAGCAGCAAATTTTCAGGGGAAATGCCGTAATGTCGCGGTCAATTGCCCCTTTAATGATTCAATGTACAGTCAGTTTTCACGGGATCCCCGTACTTTTTTTTTCACGATCATTGTTAATGTACGATTACGGGGTCCGTAAAATTCCGTTATTTCTACAGTGTAGTTAAACTCCTGGACCGATCGCTATAATACCTATCCCCATAACCCAATTTTCCGCAGTGGTTTGAAACTTTGAATGTTGAGAACGCTACTATTTTTACTATTTCCTAGGGCTAGACATAATGTTTAGTTTGGATAATTGATTTGAAAATTGCCCCAGTTTGGTCCGACCTATTTCATTACATAGTGGTGGTGGCTGTTTTTTTTTTACCCAGAAAGTTAGGAGATAAACCTCCACCTCCCTACCTGTCCTTATACCTCGTACGCATGGGGGGGGAGCCCTGTGGCAGTTACCGTTTTCACATCTGTTCACCTGTTCTTGCTAAGTTCTCCATTATGAGTTCTTGCTCAGCCAAGGCGTAGATCCCCGTGGTCCCTTAGGTATTTTAAGGCGCCTGCCTGTGGAAAGGTCTAGACGAATCACAGATGTCAATATACACACAGATCCCCATTTTGAACGGGCAAAGGATATTACCCTGCACTGCGGCTGGGGCGCTGGGCTTGGGCAGTCTGATTCTAAGAATTTTATTTTTTTCTTTTCGCTTGCTTGGCCATCATGTAAGTACGGTTATACTTCATCCCCCTATTTAGATCCAGCTATGGGTTATAGTTCGAGGAACCAACTCCGATGAGCAATGAAAAGGTGCCTTGGTCTCTCAATGGCTAAAGAGCGGAGGAGGATCTTGTATCCCAACGGTCAATAGGATGGTTTTTAACACATCCTCACAGTACTCAACTTACAATGTTCGCAAACAGGGAAAAAACACATCAACTTTTTCTGGGTTGTGCTGATGCTGGAATTGACATAATCGGCCATTCAGGAGGCATCGCCTAACTACACCTAATCGCACTGATGAGCTCTGGTCAATGATAGGAAATTTGGTATTTGTCTATCGGCCTCAGCTACAGAAAAAAGACAAGGAGGGGGGAATACGTATGTTCGTGAACCATTATCTACAAATCGCTACCCGTGTGCAAGTCTTCTCCACAGGGTCTTGTGCCTGCAACTTTTTTTTTTTATGGAAACCCTCAGTTAACAGTTACTACTGTGTATACGCCCAACTGAATAGTTCGTCCGTAGAAGATAATGCTACACTTACTGGCCAGTTGGATCAAGTCAAACGTTATAACGTCCACATCGTACAAGGTGACTTCAATGCTATAAAGTTTTACTTGACACACACTGTAACTAGCCTCAATGATATCCGTAAAGAAATTCATTAGGCTCGTGCACAACTACTTTTTTACTCTAAAATGTTAAATATTACACAACTTTATATTTGTTATTATACTCGATTCGCGCTGATATAGGAGCTGGGGAAAAGTTTTGGTTCATATCCATTAGGTGAAATAGGAAGAGGCATTTTAATCTATCCAAGTTGTCGCTTCGCTGCCTAACAATAGAAAGTAACTTGAAAGGAAAAGGGCCAAGTACAAAACGTAATTTTGTTTGCTGTGCTTTTTTGAATTGAACTTTGTACAGTTTTAATACAATCTATTTATAAATCATTCATATCACTTCACATGTTCACTGTAAAAACGACGTTTAGGAACTAAACGCTTTTCTATGGTCACTGCGAAAACGCTGTCTTTAAAATGTTTCAACATGTTAAGAATTTTGATTGCAAGTGTTTAAGAATATGGCATAAGAATTAAGGAATTAAAAATGATATTTAGAATTAATCAGAGTAAGCATGGAAAAATAATGAATTCCTTACGCTGAGCAATATACAAAGTACGTTTATACTGTATGGTCCTTCTACGCTATTCCTAAATGTACATAACAAATTAATTCCCTAAAGAAGTTTAATTTGGGCTACGTTCATTACAAAGTAGTGTTTCCGTTATTAAGCATTTAAAGTGTGTAGGCCAAGTTTTCCATTCCAATATTTTATTTAACGTGCTTCAACTACTAAGAACTATGTTGGACCATCTTTGAGTGGGTATTGACTATTGTATTAGTCGTATTTATAACGTATGAAGTAATATGAGGCCATATATCACCTGTGAGGAGGAGAGCACAAAACCATTGTTACCATAGTCAGGATTCAATAGCGACTGCCGTACCGACTGTGCCCAATAAAAACTATACAATCAAATAAAAATTAAAAAAATAATAAAATTTGTTAATTTTGCACAGGATGTAGTTAATGTAAAATTTATGGTACAGTTTTTGAATATTTATGTTCATCGCTTTTATTTCATCCAATTTGAGGGGACCTAAGCGGAGATATTTCATTGAACACAAAGGACACATACCGACTTGGGCATTTCAACCTGAAGGTTCAAGAACTAAAGGTATAAGGGTGGTTCTCATTTTGGGATTAAAAAACCCGTTTCAACAACAAAAGAATATTGTACATTCAGAGGGAATGTATTATCATGGCATTGAACTAATCATATATTATTTTTGATGAAAGCAACAGAAATTATTAGTGTGGGTGAAATGAGGACTCACTCTCAGGGAGACAATATAATCATGAAAATTCGTGAAATTTGGGATGACTGCTGAAACTACAAGTCTTTAAGGACAAACTGTGTGGACAACGCTATAATGTGGGGGCCAATTTACCCCCCCCTATTCCCCACTGCTTCCAATATGCCAGTGAGGAATATGATGAAGAAAGCCAGTGTTTCCAACAAAGAAGCTAATAAAGAAAGGAGGGTTTGTTGTCAAGTCTCATCTCAGTTTACTTTCAACAAGGGTGTTTTTATGGTTCACTAACCTCCAGCTGAAACATGATAAAGCTGAGAAAACAATACTGTTTGGAATTGGATTCCAATGTTACATTTATTAATTACAATTGGCGACATTTATAAAGTTATAAATTATGTTTTTAAAAAAAAAAAAAAAAAAAAAAAAAACACTTTTATTTTAATTTTCAATCTGATGGTAGATTTTCTTCAAGGTACTGTCGAAACGGCCCAATTGTCCTTAATTGAGAGCCATGTATCTTTACATAAGCTGTTTACCATGATTGATCAAATTCTTAGTGATTAGTCTAAGATGAAACCAAGGTTCCGTGCTTCAACTGACGGATGTATAACAGAATTGCCAATAATCATAGTTGGCTGAGCTGAGAGTTGCTAGCCGATCTGCTAGAAAATTCGAACCGAAATACTTCAGAAAAAAGTCTAATATCAGTCTAAGAATTCAGATTTTTTTATCACAGACGTTTTCTATTCATCTTCAAAACCAATGATTAAAATAAATTTAGTTACCGTTATTGTAAGAAAATGTGTATAATATGCATTTTTGGTTCATCATTTTAAACTTTGATCAAAAACTGAATTAATTTAGCCAAATACTTACTTTTATTGCAAGTTAACCATTTACCTGGAGCCTTGCTAGACAATTTCTTGGGCTTCGTACACCAAGAATTTTAGCGGTAAAGATTGGCCAGTTGTGACATGAAGCCAGCACAATTTTGTGGGCCGACCAGGACCGGATATTCGGGTTCAGTTTCATTGAAAAACAGCCTAGAGGCGAGGCATTATGTCTAGAAATCAAGATGGGGCAGTTATTTTATTGTTGTTGTTGATAAAGTATTTAGGAGTTGCTTGCTTGATGTTAAGTTGTTCAGTGTAGTATGTTTTCTTCGCTTTACAGATAGTGCGAGCACGTTTATTTTTGTGTCGTTTTTATGTTTGCACTGCTGCTGGGGTGTTGTGCTTGATAATACCATTAGTTAGCCAACTAAGTTGTTTAATCTAAGTTGTTTAAATTAAACAAGCAATCGTGTAGTGATTCATGTACTTGTGTATGGTTATGAAGTTGTTTTGAGATATGTCAGGATCAGAATGTGATTATGTATCATCCCATGATTCATAATTAGGTTTCCGAGAGAAGTTGCGAATATTGTGTTCCCTATAGTCTTTTGGGTAATTGTTTTGGTATTACGTGTGTGTTTCATGGATGAGATATAGAAAACTGGGAAGTGATCAGTGATGTCTGTTACTAGAATACCTGTAGTTGAGTTTAAATCAGTTGTGTTAGTGAAAATTCAGGGGTGCAAAAAGTAATGTTTTCCTCAGGAGCAAGATTTTGACCTATCGATTTCCTCAATGTAACCGATCCCCTCCTCTTCCTTCCTCCCCCTTCCTTAAAATATACATAACTGCATGTGAAATGTTAAAAATAACCAAATGAGTATGGAATTGTGTTTGTTTTCATTACATTGTCATGTGCAGAATTTCCTGAGTGGGAGGGCCACAAAGGTAATTTTCCATAAACAACATTAAGCAGGTGAGGTGCAGGGGCTCATTCTGGTGCTTGGGCTCCTGAAAGGGATGGAGGGGCAGATCTCCAGCAGGTGTCCAGGCCGGAGTCCCCGGAAGCTTTGGATTTTAAGCTATTCAGAACCTTCAAGTTGACCTTTTTGGAAGAATTATTAGTCAAACTTTTTCTTGTCTGATTTGGTCTCTACCACCTCCCTTGATTCTTCAAAAAGAGACTGGTTAACCTGTGTTGTGAAGCTTGTTGACTCGATCACTGATGGCCAACTCAGTTAAAGCAATATTAGCACATTTTTTTGAAGAGCTCCCCAATTTTTCAAAAAATGTGAGATTTTTACACGGTTGCATTGGTAACTGGCTAGTAAACCATACCTGTGAATGGTTAAGCTCGAAAATGTCTGTGTCTCACAAACGAAGGAATTTTGTAATTAGAATAATTATTATCGGGATCTCGATAATAATTCAACGGCTGCTGGAAACGGCCTTCCAAAGTGAAATAGCCGGGGAATAGCGCCATGTATGCGTCTACGCTCATCCATTAGTTATTGGTTCAGGCAAATCAAGTTAGAGGTTATTTTCTCGAGGTGGCACTATTCATCAGGACGGACATAAACGTAAGCATTTCCGCTCTGTCTTTAAGGGCAATCTGGGATCCCAATTCCTAATTACAATCGCTGTCCTTTTTTTGATAATACACTTTTTTAGCATTCTCGTTCGCAGGTATAGTTTCCTAGACATTCACCAACGTAACTGTGCAAAATTCAAAATTCTGAAAATTGGGGCGCTCTTAAAAAATGTGCCCTTATTGCTTTCATCATATCCATGGTTAGCAGGCCTACTTATATTTGCTCAAAAAACTACCATCATAGATTGTGAAAATTTCCTGGTTCCTGTGTTTTCTTTCTCTGCAAAAAATTTCTTGTTGATTCATGAAGTGCCTGCTACCTTGTTTAGCTTCAAAGTTAATGTTGAATTGGATCCATTTAATTCTTTCCAAATCTTTCTGTTAAATCTTTCGGTTTAAATCACTTTCCAATGAAAAATATGTGTGGTTTCTACTTTGGCTTCCACAATAATCATTGTTCACAAACCACTTTAAATTCTTCATATACTTGGCGAGTTTCTAAATCTCGAGTTCTCTATTCCACTTATTTTTTCCGCATTGTTAATTTTAATTCATCAGACTATTCCCTCAGCCTGTGGACTGACGATAGTGGAGCATGTTATAAGCCCTTCAAAAGTATGCACCCATATCAATGCAACCATTTTCTGTTTTTACTATCCTCCACCCCTGTTTACATTATTACACCCACTTTCATTTCAAAAAAAGAATCTTTTCACCCTCATATTTTTCTTAGGTTTCTTTCTTCACATTTTTTCCTCTGTTTCTTCTTTTTCTCACATTTCTCTTGGTTTCTTTTTCCTTATATTTTATTACCTAGGGTTTCTTTTCTATATTTACTGGATTTTTATTTTCCTCACATTTCCCCCTAATTTCTTTTCCTAACATTTACCAAACCGTTTTCGTTTCCTCAATTGTTTGCTAGTTTTTCCCCTTTGCATGTCCATTCCGTTTCATTCCTCATCCTTCGAAACTTTTTCCACATTTTCTCTAGATTCTTTCCCTCATATTTCCTTTTAAGCTTCTTTCCTCACATTTTACCTGGATTCTTTTTTCCTCATATTTCCCCCATTTTTCTTTTCATCACATTCTCCAGGTTTCTTTCTTTCATTTCCCTGGGTTTTTATTCCTCACATTACCCAAGGTTTACCCTTACCTAAAGTTCTCTCACCTGCCAAATTCTATTAAGATTAAAAAACTCTTTGCCCATTTTATCCTTTCTCATTTTTTATTTTTCCTTTCCCATTAATTTCCCTCTTTGCCCCTTTTTTTTGTCAGTTTTCTTCCTTCCTTTTTCTTTATTTTTTCGTCTTTCATTTTGTGTACCCTTTTGTCGCATTTCCTCATTTGAGCTCTCATTTCCTGTTAGCGGCGCTCCCAGCTCCCGCACTTTTTGGCACCCCTGTGTACTTGTTCTGTTTTTGTGATGCCACAAGGATTAATCCCTGACAAATTTCGCTCAATCGGAGCTTGTTTGTAGATTTTACCTTTGACCTTGAACTTTGACCTTTGGGGTCGAGACTATCATAGACTTCTTTATTAATGTTACATCACTGCAGCAATAACAGGCTTTATCTGTCTTCTATAGGCTGATATAGCCAATTTGGTCTTATTTTTAGCATTTTTTGGCAAAATTGACCATTTGACCACCTTATGACCTTTGACCCAATATGAAAACCTCTTTGACACCGTAGAGAAATGCATTGTTCCAGTTTAAATAAAAAAAATCTATTATGCTTGTTTCTGGAGATAAAAATTCTTGAAGTTATTTAGCCTAAAACCAGGAAATACCCTTAAATGAGACCTTTGACCCCAAAATAAAAATACCTTGCCACACACCATGTAACATTAATGCATATGTGAAGGTCAGTCACTCTAGCATGTTTATTTATATGTTGAGATAAAATTTGTTGTATATTTTTAGTTTTTGACCGGAAGTTCCCCCCTTAATGACCTTTCACCCCATGCTGAGCACAACGTTTGTGAAGGGTCTTAAGCTGCTCCATATGTATAGTCACGTGAACATACAACCTTGCATATAGCAGACTGGAATTTTTTTGAAGATTTTTTTCATATTTTTTTCACATTAAGACCGGAAGTGCCCCCTTAATGACCCAGATTAACCTTTCGACCCATAAACTTTTGTGTGAGTGTACCAAGCTGCTTCATATGCATGAGTCCCGTTACCATGCAGTTTAAACCGTAGGAGGAGATACAGTTTAAAGAAAATCACACTTTTGACCCCTGTGACCCCTAGATGACATAAATGGGAAGACTCAGTGGTCATTTGGTGCAAGTCTGGTCAGAATATGTTTAAACCATGTCTTAGCTAGCTAGACGCAATAATTGACGTGTTGTGCCAGAAACAAGAGAAAGAAAGATAGACACCCAACCTTTGTCATGATGTGTCCTGCCTGAGACTGACCCACCGCCTAATTAGGAATGGTGACCCCTTAGTGTTCCCTTAAAGTGACCCTCTTAACCCCTGTAATTTTACCAATGTCACCAATGTCATTAATGTATTTTGCGTGTTAACGCTGTACGAGGACCGTTATCATTGAGTTTCAAACTAAATCCAAGCTGTCAGGGATTTGAGACCTTTGCACCTCTATAACGTGACCCCCTGGGTCACGAATAGGGTCAAACTTTTTATTGTTCTTGTATTTACGATATCACGAGAATTCCCTTTGACCTAGAACTTTGACCTTTGGGTCGCGACTATCATAGACTTCTACTATTAATGTTACTTCACTGTAGTAATAACGGGGCTTTATCTGTCACCTTTAGGCTAAGATAAAATCCAATTTGGTCTTATTTTTAAGCATTTTTAGAGCAAATTGACCCCTTAATGACCTTTGACCCCCCATGCCGAGCACAAACGTTTTGAAGGGTCTTACGCTGATTCATATGTATGGTCACGTTACCCTGCAACTGTTGCAATTATTAAGATAGCTATTTTTTTAGGTTTTTTGACATTTTTCACATTAAGACCGAAGGTGGCCCCCTTATGACCCCAAATTGACCTCTCGGAACCCATACCTTTTGTGAAGGATCTCAAGCTGCATCACATTCATGAGTCCACGTCACCATGCCATGTAACTGTAGAGAGGATACATTTTAATAAAGAAACTCACAACTTTGACCCCTGTTACCCTAGATGACCCCGATTGGGGTCAAAGTCATATGCATAATGGATTATTCGCGGTCCTTTGGTTGCAGTCTAGTCAGAATCCGTCAAACCAACACATGAGCTAGACGCATTAATTGATGTGTTGCCAGAAAGCAGAAAGAAAGAACTAGACCTGGGGACAGATCTAATTTACAAACTGCCGTATTGGGATGGATGGGATCCCCTTAATGGCCCCTTGAAGTGACTTGACCTTTGACCCTGTAACCTTCACCCATATGTCACAAATGTCATTAAATGGTAATTTTTCCGGTGTTAACAAACTTTACAAGGATCAATATTATTGAGTTCAACTCAATCCAAGCCATGTCCAGGGAGTTGACCTTTGCACCTCTACAAAGTGACCCCTGGGTCCGAATAGGTCCACTGTAATTTTTCGGTATTTACGATATCCCTAGGATTATTCCTGTCCAAATTTCAGTTCAATCGGAGGCTTGTTTGTAAATTTTGCCCTTTGACCTGACTTTGACCTTTGTGGTCCCGACTATCATAGACCTATTCTACTCTTTATGTTCATCACTGTAGTAAAACGCGGCTTATTTGGTCCTCTCCCCATTTGGTCCTTATTTTTAACATTTTTTGGCAAATTGATCTTTTGACCCTCCCTTAATGACCTTGACCCCGGTATACAAAAACTCGTGTACACACAAAAATGCATTGTTTCAATGCAATAAAAATTCTACTATGCTTAGTTCTGGAGATAAAAAATCTGCAAATTATTTATCTAAAACCGGAAATGACCTTAAATGACCGTTGACCAGTCCAAAATAAAAATCTGGTTCATACACCGGGGAGGAACTGATGTAACGGAGTACTGAAAAAATTAAGTCACTGGTACTAGTTTGGTTTTTGGAATAGAGAATTTTTTTTGACTTTTTTGAATATTTTTGGTTTTTGACCGGAAGTGACCTACCCCTTAATACCTTTGACCCATGCCGAGCAACAACATTTGTGAAGGGTCTTAAGCTGCTTCCTTAAAAAATGTATGGATTCCAAGTGACCATGCAACTTTTGCATATATCAGAGTCTATTTTGAAGATTTTTGGAAGATTTTTCACATTAGACGGAAGTGCCCCCTTATGACCCCAGATTGACCTCCTCGAGCCGCATACTTGTGTAAGGGTGAAAAGCTGCTTCACATGCATGAGTCACGTTTCCATGCAATGTAAACTGTAGGAGGAGATGCCGTTTTAGAGAAAATCACACTTTTGACCCCTTGACCCCTAGAGACCTGATCGGGGTCAAGTCATATGTCATAAAACTGGCTGGCCTCAGTGGTTTTGGTGCAAGTCTGGTCAGACTACGTCAAAACCATGGCAAAACAGAAAAGCATTGAATGTTGCCAGAAGAAAGAAAAAAGAAGAAAGAAAACTAGATCTGGAGACAAATCTGAGCACAGTATCGAAAGGTAGTGACCTTTGACCCTTAAATGCCTTTGATCTCGAAAATATTTTAGACACATTAATTATCATAAACGTCTTTCAAATGTCAGCTCAATCAAGAGCATTATGAAAGTTTGACCCTTTGCCTCTTAAGGACCTTTGGACCGCAAAAATTTTAAACATATTAGAATGTCTAAGGGTCAGTTTCAGTTAAATTTAGCTCAATGGAAGCATTTTTGAAAATTGACCTTGGATCCTCTTAATGACCTTTGACTCGAAAATATTTTCAACATGTTAAGAATAAGAAGAATGTCATCAGGATCATTCAGTCAATTTCAGCGTAATCGGAGGCGGTTTGAAAATTTGAACCTTGACTAGGGACCTTTGACCTCGAAAAATATATTTTCAACATGTTTAGAATTGTCATAAGGATCATTACAGTAAATTCAGCTCAAGCGGAGCATATTTGAAAATTTAGACCTTTGACCGATGGATGACCTCCATTGAACTATATGGAATTTAGACCAGGCATCTGTGCAAGCAGCATCATCTATCACCTTGATGTTGCCCGATATGGATTTTTTAACAGATATTTTAAAGTCAGGCCGAAAAGCCCCTTTAATGACATTTGATCGTCATTGCTGGGCATAACTTTTATGAAGGGTCCCGATCTGCTTCATATCCATCGGTCACGTTACGATCAACATAATCGGTAGGAGGAGTAGCATATTTGGTGAAAATCACGTTTTGACCCCAGTGACCTTTACGTGACCTTGGACCCCAAACAGTCGGGTCACTAGCGGGAGTGTCATTGATGTTTGTGTCCAAGTCCTGTCAAATTGATGAAAGTATGTGTCAGAACGAGCAAATGAAGTTTGACCGGAAGTTGAACAGAAAGAAAGAAACCTTACAGAAACAAAGCAACAGTAGAGCCCTCGTGTGCAAGAAAGAACGAATAGAAACACGAACAAGGACGGCCTGAAGGGCGTCTTGTAAGAAAGACCCATTCAAAAACAGACAAGCGACGGCCTGAAGGCCGTCTTGTAAGAACCCTCCAAAACAGAACAAGGCGCCCGCGGGCCGCCTGTAAAAGAACCCATCAAAAACAGAACAAGCGGCCTGAAGGCCGTCTTGTAAGAACCATCAAAAACAGAACAAGGACGGCCTGAGGCCGTCTTGTAAGAAAGAAAAACCGCATCAGAAACACTGACAGCATGCACAAGATAATAACTTCCGGGTAATAATCCGAGAGTAAAACCTTTTCGGAGTAGTCCTCCTGAAGATAAGTGGTCCAACATTCGAGACGGACAGGGAAACCATGGGCTCCCCGTCGACACAATTATATATCTTAGCAGGGTACATCAACCCAGAATGGCAAATATGTCCATATTTGGTCCTGTCGCAGACGTATCCACATGTAGGACCACAAAAAGGGAATTCTTTTGGTTTCCAAACTTGAAGCTCATTACAAAAGACGTATCATAAATAACTTAGCCTTAGCTAAGTGGTATCAATTCAGAATTTCAATAGTAATACTGCCCTGAGTTACTGGCCTCTGGCCTTATAAACATAGAACATCACTACTTGATTATTCACAGCGAGATTCCCAAAATATCTAAAATAGCAGCAGCATCAGGCATAAACAATAGCCTAACACTGTCACTTGATCACACACAATGCACAATCTTATGATGTCAGAGAGCTTTAACTGCACAATACCTGGAAAGCCCAGCTTTTTAGTACTTATCCTGCTGAATATGTAAACATATATTATCATCTCTATTACGAGGGGAATTTCACTTTTCTCAGAAGCGAAGATTCATAATAAACAAGGTACTTTCCCTTCGAGGAATCTTTTTCTCAATGTTTACATATAGAAATTAAATATTTTTTAATCACAAAATTGAAGATACTATAACAACAGTGTGTGGTCAGTGGTCATCTAGCGGTCAGAATGGTCCATTTAAATCAAAATCCTAAGAAAGCCTTAAGGTCCGTTCATACTCACTGCATTGAAGTGCAGTGCTGCAATGCCGCCCTACCAAAATCGTTACTGCAATCACTTGCAGTATGCCGTTAGTACTGCAATAGTTAAAATTATTTTTTAACTGGCGAGGCAGCAAGATGCAGTGGGCTGCAGCATTGGGTGCAGTCTTCCATTTTACTGGCCATCCTTCGCAAGTATTACTGCACGTGCTGCAACCCGTGACCTGCAAGTGACTGAGGTTGACCTGCCTAAATACTGTTAGGATTGCAGCGGAAGTGACGGAACATGCTGTAAATTCACTTCACGCAATGGCATTAGTGGAATTTGACGGACCCTTTGTCTGCTTTCAGTCGACCCGTTCACGAGACTCTGAACGTGTTACTTGAGCAGGATCAGAATTATCATTATAGGGTCCTATTTAGGAGTTTCTTTCATGCCCGACTACATCTAAGTTTGACACCATAGTCAATGGGACTGTGGAATCCCGTGTGATTTCAATGATTAAAGCATACACACCTATTTAGATACCTTAAGTAGGTCGACCAGAGAAAAAGAAAAAGTTTTGATGGAGGAATTCCCAGGGGTGGCAGATGGCGGCCATCTTGATTTTCAAAATGGCTGCCATTTTTGTGTATATTTTGAAATCATAACTAGAGTTGTAAATGTGCTAGGAAGCTAGTTTTTGTTCCAAAACTTCATGTTAAACACCTCAACTCTCTGGAAAGCATAGGAAGCTAGATTAGAGCAGGAACATTAAAACTGCCAGCCATTTTGGTTTTTTCAAAATGCCGCAATTACCCCTATTTATTGTACTGTTCATCATAATTTTAGTGGTGCGTTTTTCATACAAAATTTAATTATGGTGACACGTGTCCATTTATCTCGTCAAGATGTATATAAATATGTGTCCTATTTGGTTAAGAGTTAAAAATGCTACCTTTACCAACAAAAATGCTAATTTAAAAAAAATGAGAAAACAATTATCTGGAAGCATTTTGCGAAAGCTTATTGTGTACCTTTAACGCACCGTAGGAAAGTTTACTGTGGGATGGGGGGGGGGGGGGGGGGGGGGGTTGGTGTGGCCACTGCCACCCCCGCCATTGGTAAAAGAGGCTACCACGATAACAAAAACACTGTCCACAATAATACATAGAACAACCCTAATCACACCACTGTAGAAATTGGTAGTACAGTCATTTGTGTTGAGTACATTACAATGCTCCTTAGGGTAGTCCGTGAGTGTTTGTATTAGCTGGATGTGGTATTACTCTTGGTATGAGATCCTTAAAACTGCATTGTGTAGTTGTTTAATTGGTATATTTCCCACAATATGAATTTATCAATAAACAAGCTCACTATTATAATCACTTTGCAGGAGTCCTATAACAGACCAGATAGGCAAATGTGCCCACAAAACAGCAAAGTGAGCATATGGTTTAAACTTCTTTAAAAGTGGCAATTTGGAGTTGTTACTTGGTAATGAGCCCCCAACAAATTGGAAATCCTCATAGCAAGCTCACCAACACCATCAATCTACTTCGTGTTTATTCTAAGTTGTTTATCACAATCATGACAATGTGAAGGTTCTAAACACGGTTGTCGTCCTCATCTGCAGGATGGGCCCGGGATATTGGTTAGGTCCACATTTTCATGAAATTCATCGACCTCGATGGAACCACCCTAAGTTCTGTACAGTTCATTCCATTATGCATTTGCACTAACTGTTGGAACATCAAGACTTTGCACAAGCATTACACCAATGAATTATTGCAGCTGGAACAAGAATACAAATGTCCCACGAACATCCACTGTAGTAAATTGAGTCGCCGCACCCTGGATTTGTATATGTCATTGTACAATCGTCGCCGTAGTGGTATCTCATGGATAGCTTAAGAGTTCTGCTCTGGTAGAAGGCAGACCATACGATTGTGCCGGTTTCTTGCCTTGTTGTTACTTGGCGCAACCAAAAACACAATCCTCATGATCAAGAAAAGAGGTCTTGCAGCTTCCAACACACGATACAACTCCCATACATCTGCTACAGTGTGTTAATTTCGTACGGATAACTAACCACTGGACACACAAATGCTGTTATGGCAGGCTTAATAGTATTGCTTCAGATGATTTTCTGCCACTTCCGAGCAGTGAAAGGGCCATAATGCTTGTCCTCATCTGAGCCAATTCTTTCAAGTCTTCCCAACGTCCGCTTTCCTTTGCCATCAAAACTCCCAGTGACATCTGTTCCATGATAAGTGGTAATGGAAAGGGAGAAATGCTCAGCACTGAGCAATCCAGATCATTGTAAAAGGGCCAATATGGTCTGCTTATATACTCCTGCGACAAAATGTACTATATCAGCGGTTTGGGTAGCGCAGAATGCCTAGTAGAAAGGACGTCTGGTATGGTGAAAATTCTAATACAGATTGTGGCAATCAAATTATTGTGTAGCATTAAGACTATGGAGAATGAGCTTTGTGTGTGCTTCTTGTATGATGGTGAGACTACATGACTAATTCAATTTCGTGATTCGATTTCACAAGGCAAACAGGCACAATCCAGAGGTCGTCGGGCCTCCGAATACTCTGCAACTATTTTAACAGCTATTCATTCGGCCCACTACCCTCAATGTTTGTGGGTACAAGAGCGTGTACCTAATGCCGAATTACCCCATCCCAATTACTACGTTAAGGCTATGGGTGGAAAATAGAAAATTCAAGCCTGTGATGACATCCTTGCCTCCGGCTCCTGATGCAGTAATTCCTTTGCCTGAAGTGTGATGTGGTCCAAGCTTTGATATTGCCAGAATTTATGCAAATGTGAAGATGGACATTCGGTACAGAACTTTGGGGATGCTTCATCAAGGGGTGGCAGTGGCGGCCATCCTTGATTTTCAAAATGGCTGCCATTTTGGTATATTTACAATCTAACGTAGAAGGGTAAGGATGGAAGTGCTAGGATCTAGTTTGGTGCCCAAACTTCATGTTAAACACCTACAACTCTCTGGAAGCATAAAGCTAGATTAGAGGTGGAACATTAAAAAACTGCCAGCCTTTATAGTTTTCAAAATGGCCGCCAATTACCCATGTTTTATTGGTACATTTTTCAGCATAATTTTTAGTGTTGATTTTCCATAAATTTAATTATGTGACACGTCCTCCATTTCTCTAGTCAAGATGGTAAATATTTGTTCCTATTTGTAGAGTAAAAAATGCTACCTTAATAACCAACAAAAATGCTAAATTATAAAAAAAATGAGAACACAATTATCTGGAAGCATTTTCGAAAGCTAATTGCTCGTTAAAAAAAACGCACAGTAGGAAAGTTTTACGTAATTTACGGGGTGCCACTCACCCCCGCCTGTAAAAGGAGGGCTACACAAGATAAACAAAACACTGTCCAATATACATAGAACACCCCATAATCACACCACTGGAGCTTGTAGAGGCAGTCCTATTTTGTATGGTACATGACATACAAGCTTCCTGTAGGGTATTCCGGTTGTTGTAAATTAGAGCTGGATGTGGAGTATCTATTTGGTATGAGATCCTTAAACTTGCATTGTGTAGATTGTTTAATTGGTATAAATCCCACAAATATGAGTATCACAAGACAAGCTCACTATTAAATTCATTTGCAGGAGTCCTATAACAGACCAGTAGGCAGAATGTGCCCACAAAACAAACAAAGTGGCATATTTTAAACTTATTAAAAGTGCCACTTTGGAGTTGTTTAATTGGTATGAGCCCCACAAATATGGATTCATCACGAACAAGCTCACCAAAACCCCATCATCCCTTTGTGTTTTCTTTGTTTATCACAATCATGACAATGTTAAGTTCTAAATCACGGTTTGGTCGTCCTCATCTGTGCAGGATGGGCCCGGGGACCAATTGGTTAGGTCCAAATTTTTTCATGAATCAATCGAACTCGATGGAGCAACCCAGTAATTTCTGTACAGTTCAGTCCATTATGCATTTCACTAATTGTTGGCATCATCAAGAACTTGGCCCATCTTTCAACCACATGAATTATTGCAGCTGTAAAAGAAGACCAAATGTCACAATTCCATCTCGTATACTTGGGTCGCCGCACCCCTGGATTGGATATGTCATTGTACCTATCGTCGCCGTAGTGGTATCTCATGGTAGCTAATAAAGGTGCTGCTCCTTGTAGGTAGGAGCATACATAACGATGTGCCTGTTTTCTCTTGCCTTGTTGTACTTTGGCGCAAAAACCAAACAAATCCTCATATAAAGAAATAGAAGTCTTTTTCCATCTTCCAAAACAGATACAATGCAACATAATCTGCTAACATTTGTTTTAATTTCGTACGAGATCCAATACAACTGACACAGCTTATAATTGCTTTTGAGCATGCTATAGATTGCTTCAGATGATGTTTCTGTTTCTGTCCGTCTCTGCCACAACCCGGCAGTGAAAGGGCATACATGCTTGTCATCAAATCGAGCCAATTTCTTTCAAGTCCTTCCAACACGTCAGCTTTCCTTTGCCATCAAAACTCCCAGTGACATCTGTCCATGATAGTGTAATGGAAAAGGGGAAAGAAAATGCATCCATCTGAGTCATCCATAGCATTGTTAAATAGGGGTCATATGGTCTTCTTAATATACTCCTGCGACAAAATGTATCTTACAGAGGTTTGGTAACGCAGAATGGCTAGTAGAAAGGACGTCTGTGTATGGTGAATAAATTCTCAATACAGATTTGCAATCAAATTATTGTTGTATGGCATTAAGATTATGGAGAATGATCTTTGTGTGTGCTTCTTGGATGAGGTGAGACCCTAAATGACCTAATTCAATTTCTTTGATTCTATTTCACAAGGCAAGAAACAGGGACAATCAGAGGGTCGGTCGGCCGCCGAATAGCTCTCACTTTTACAGCTATTCATGGGCGGCCCACTACCACTCACTGTTTTGGTACAATGAGAGTGTACCTAATCCGAAGTTACCCCCAGCCCAATTACTACGGGTAGGCTATGGTGAATAGGAAATTCAAAGCCTGGATTACATCCTTTCCTCCTCATCCTGATTCTTAATTCATTTGCTTGCTGAAGGTGCTTGTGCCAAGCTTTTGAACTGTGCCAAGAATTTATGCCAATGTTGAAAGAATGGATCTATTCTGTACAGAACTTTGGGGATGCCCTTCCCAGGGGTGGCAGATGGCGGCCATCTTGATTTTTCAAAATGGCTAGCCATTTTGGTCTATTTTGAAATCATAACGAGATTGTGAATGTCTAGGGAGCTAGTTTTGGTGGCAAAACTTCATGTTAAACACCTACAACTCTCCGGAAAGCAGAAGGCTAGATAGATCAGGACATTTGAAGAACTGCCAGCCATTTTGTGTTTTCAAAATGGGGCCGTCAATTACCATATTTATTGTACTTTTTCATCAGTACTTTTATGGTGCGTTTCAATGACAAATTTAATTATGGTGACACAGCCTCCATTTAACATTTTCCGTAGTTGATTGTGCCAAGCTTTGATGTGCCATAATTTTATGCAAATTTGGAAAGAATGGATATTCTGTACAGAACTTTGGGGATGCTTCATCGAGTCGGATGAATGCAACAATGCAGAAAGAGTGGACACTAACCAATTCCCACACTGTTAAAAAATGACCTCAAAATCTTGGACTCACAATGCAAATAACTGTAAAAACCTCATTTTACTGCTATGACGTCCCAGCTTCCAAGTTACACGATGTTTTTATGGGCCTTTTTAACAGTACATCAAAAGCCATGAGGACGACAGTGATAGAACACTTTAAACATTGTGGTAAAACATAGAATTCACACAAAGTGGAAGGTGGAACTCTAACCAATGAAACAACCACGCATTCATTTTTACAGATGTGTAATTATATGTTCGCTTTTTTTTTTTGTCAATCTACCATCATCTAACCTGCTATGACATAGAATCATTCAAATGGCATATTGTCGCATTGTTCTTGATAAATGAACATTTTGTTGTACTCATACTAATACTCATACTTTTAAAGACTCATACCAAATAGACTACTCCATATCCAGTTTAAAATATACAACACTCATGGACTACACTACAGAGTCTTTTTAAATGGACTCATACAAATATACGGCCTAACAGTTCTTGAAGTGGTGTAACATGGGTTGTTCTATGTACATAGGAACAGTGGTTTGTTATTTTCTCTTTAACCAGTGTAATCGGATGTTTTAGTAATGTTGTAAGTAGAATTCATCTCCACTGGCCCCTTCCAATACAATGTACGATATGAACAAGGATCCATCGTGCATTTACCTTCTCGGCGCAGCTGCATCACTGCGATTCATGCTCAAAGCAGTAATCGGAACCTTGATTGAAAGTACTGGCGTTTAACGTGTGGCAGGCGATATAGTCTCTGGAACTCATACCCACCGGTACCAACGGTTGGTATATTCGTCTCAGGGTGGAGAATATAGGGTCAGTTGACTCTTCAGGCCCCATTAGTTTCACTCTTATCCGTTGTTGTCTGTGGAGCACGGACTTTTTACACTGAGTGTAAAGGAGATATGATCCGGGCTCCATAGACGCAATAATGTGTGAAGCAGTCAACTGAATCAAGTGCCTATTTCTTAACGTATGGGTGGAACTACGAGTCCCGGCAGAGACTATAAAAACTCTACACCGTTGTCTAAGTACCTTGTCCGGCGTACTCATAGTCCGGGAACAATGGTGAACAATGGGCAAAATGATTTCATTGACTCTTTACGAAACTTAGTTTCACGCTTTATTCCGTTATCGTTATGGAGCCCCGGACTAGGCTCCCACCGGACTATATATCTGCTTTCACACAACACCGGCACTTAGATGTATAAGTAAAATACCTGCCTGAACGTGTTGATATCGCTGACATCGTGAAGCCAAAGCACCAAGCATCTCAGGTCTAAATGCCCTATGCATGCCTTGTACTTGAAATAAAGTTACACAAAAAAATGACTTTTACAGTGGTTTACATCAGCCCAATAAGTACATGATTTCATTTCATTTTGAGATACATAAGTCATAAATTAGCACATAAAATATTATAAATAGTCTAAGTAACATGATTAAAAAATATACCTGTTTGTGTGCATAGGGCTGTTATGTTCAAGCAATTAGAATTGAAGAGAACCGCGGAGAATGTTCTGGATGTTACTTGAGACTAGGAGATCAGACTAGCCTAACCAAGGTGAACTTCTCTGAATCATAGTGGCTCACTTCTGCTAATTACATCACAGTCAGTGAGTAGCTGCTATAGATCCTAAATCTATGGGCAATCCAAATGTGGATAATAGAGGCATTTCCAGAATTATGACATAATGGAACATATTTTAGCACTGACTCATATAGATAGCTGATCCTTCTGAATTGTTTGAGAGGAATATATAAAGCCCTGTTGAGAGAAGATTAGTCAGAGTTACATACCATCATGCTCCAAGTTAGTAGCAGAGTTTTCTAACATCTTGCTCCACGTTATTAGCAGAGTTTCCAAGCATAGTGACATCAAGTTGTTCCAAGTTAGTGCCAGTGACAGTAAACATTGTCTTCCTATAGTGAACATTGTAAGTTGTAACAGCTCCAACAGTTTTCGTACGATTGTGTAGCCGTCTTCAGTTTCCGTATTTCGTGGCCTCTGAGTTATCCAAGATAAACAAGCTACAGCACTTTTGGACTTTATATTTAGTAGACCTCGAGCTTCGGGAGTCAGTAGGAGCTGGATTTTCTTCAGTCAGCGAAAAAGTCGTCAGTGGAAACGTCCCACTACTGGAAATAGGTAAGTTTTGCGCTGGAATATTCGCCAGCTATTTGCAAGTCGGCATTTAATGGAATCTCGCTGCACCCGCGTCGTCGGCACACATGACCAGGTAGAAGTTTAGTAGTTCATAAATTAACAACCTTTATTATAGATAAATCTTGATTATTGCTACTTACAGATGTGTTTGAAGAGATTGATTTTAACCACACAATTAAAATAAACTACTTTGTTTTAATATTGTAATCAAGTTCACAGTTATTGTCTAGTTCAGGAGTTTGAACGTAGTTTTGAGGTGGTTTTGCCTGGTCCAGGTGACCGTAACAAAATTGGGGGCCTCGTCCGGGGAAATACACTGTAAAAAATACAGTTAAAAATTTTGAAACCAAATTTTGATGGTGTGTTAACTTGAATCGGTGTTGTTTATATTTTTATTTGTGACATAAGCTGTCATACACGATGCCGTTTAACGCAGAGGAGTTATTAAAGATGTTACGTGGGCGAACGTTTGGTGTGCTCAAAAAGCCGGAATTAATGGATTTGGCCAAGTATTTATGGATGGAAGTTAGGCATCCATGAGGACACAGTTAATTAAAAAATCAGTTGATAACCCACCTTGTGGAAGAAGATTTGTTAGATGAGGGATGTTCTGGGAACTTAGTTGAAATTCAGGATGGGTCGAGTGGCTTTGAAAATGAACAGTTGAAATGCAAATGCAATAGACAAGGGGGGAAAAATTGGCCTTAGAACAGCAAAGGTAGGCATGGAAGAAAAACGAAAGACAAGATAGGTTAGCAATGGAAGAAAAAGAAAGACAAGATGGTTAACAATGGAAGAAAACGAAAGGCAAAGGACAAATTACAATTAGAGAAGGAAAAACCTTGAATTGAAAAGCACTAAAACAACAGGAACGAGATGACAGATTAAAATGGAAGAAAAGAATGAAATTGGCAAGAAATGAAGGCCAAAACAAAATTAGAACAAGAAAAGTTAGAAAAGGCACATCAGGCTCCTCACACTCAGGATTTGATGTCAACAGGAAATAAATTGGTACCGACATTTAGGTGAAACAGAAGTGGACAAGTATTTTTTGCACTTCAAGAAGATTGCCGAAAGTATGAAGTGCCTAAAGGAGCAGTGGACAACATTGCTTCAGACTGTGGTTATTGGAAAGCTAGAGAGATCTACTAATCCCTATCAATTGATCAATGCAGTGATTATGAAGTAGTAACAGCAGTCATTCTTAAGCCTATGAATTCGTGCCTGAGGCGTATAGGCAAAAATTCGGAGTGCGAAAAAAACTGGCAGATCAAACTCACGTTGAGTTTGCAAGAGTTCAGGAACATTAAAAAAAAAAAAAATGTTGATAGGTGGCTCAGCTTCCAAGGAGTGAAACAGACTTTAATCAACTTAGGAAGTTGGTTTTAATTGAGCGGTTTAAACAATGCATTCATGCCGATATTAAAACTCAGTGGATAAACGCGATATCAAAGATTTGAAAAATGAGCAACAATAGCGTGATTACGCCCTCACACATTAGTTGAGTTCCAGCAATAGTATGGTGGGCATACGGAAGTCAAGTCAGAATTTACAAGAGTTTAATTCAAATACCTATAAGCCTTACCAAAGTAGAACATTCCAAAGTCATGGTTTTACTAAAGAAGGAAACGTCAAGTGAGGTTTGCTCCATCAGGGGGAAGAGGGTCCTTTGTGCCAAACCAAGGTCAGGGAATGTTTTAAGTCAGATGTGACTTGCACATATTGCAAGGATTCAGGTCATGTTATGGCAAGTGTTGGAAGTGATGGGAAGCAGATGGCCATGAAGCAGACGTCTGCTCCCCCAGGTTGGCTGTGTCCCTTAGACCACAAGTTAGTTACCAGGCTATTAACAGAAAGATGTGAGTTGAGAAAGTTAGGGAAGACTTTGAACCATTTGTTTTGGAGGGTTCCCCCAGTGTCGCTGATGGTGACAAAGTTGTTCCAAAACCTATCAAGATCATGCGTGATAAGGTTGTGCCAGTCAGTAATTTTGGAGGTCATTGCCCTTTATTGAGTTAGTGCAACAGGTGAGAATGCTTTGATCCAAGGTATAGGGATGGAATATGATCGTGTCCCTCGTCACAAGGTGAATTTGAAGTCTGAGTTTGTCTCAGGTACAGTCATAGTAGGGAGTAAGGCCTGAACTTCCAGTCAAAGGTGTTTCAAGTATTAGGGAATGATTTGGCAGGCGGTAAAGTACATTCCGAACCAATTGTTACCCACAATCCTGCAAAGAAAAATAGATAGTGATGATAAGAATAGTGCAGTTATCAACTGTGCAGTTACTAGGAGTATGTAGGAAAGCCCATGCTTGAAGCAAATAGTGATAGGAAGGAGGAGACCTTGTCCAAAATTTAGATTTAGAGGACACGTTATGGACAAAATTAGATTGGAACAAGGTCCACTTCCCTCTTCAGGGGAGACCGGTTCTCAAAAACAAGAGTTAGGCCCGAGCAAGTCCATAGTAGGGATAGTGATGATGATCACTAAGTAACAATAAGTAGTTATTGAACTAGGGAATGATCTGCACTTAAGAATCTTAGTCAAAGGCAGTAACCCAGCAGGAGTCTGAGGACGTTCCTGTGTGTTTTTACAACACAATGGTGTGATGATGAGGAAAGGGGGAGGGCACCTGATGCTCCGGCAAGTGATGAGTGGAAAGTTGTCCATAGGTAGTTGTTCCACAGGTGTATCACAGGGAGGTCATAAGCATTGCCTATGATAGTCCTATGGCAGGACACTTAGGAGTCAGGAAGACACATGATAGGATTTGAACCACTTTTGGTGGCCTACAATTCGTAAGGATGTCTGAATTACGGTATGATTTATACTTGTCAAGTTGTTGGCAAAAACCTAATCAGAAAAATCCGCCCGCTCCTCTGAAACGTACGGCATCGGAGAGCATTAGTAGGTCATAGTGAATTGCGAGGACTCTCCCTAGGACTAAGTCGGGTATTCAATACCTATTGACCTATCATGTGTGGCCTTCTACCAGGTTTCCTGTAGCCATACCCTTGAGGAATATTAAGGCTAAAACAGTAGTGAAGGCTTTGACAAGTTTTTCACTCTGAGGGCTACCTAAGTCAATTCAGTCAGATCAGGGGTCAAAGTGTACCTTCTGGCACTATTTCAGCAGTGGTGTATGAGTTAGGATAGAACAGTTCGTCCAGTTGCTTGACCATGCTCGCATTGTCTTTCCATTTTTGCATCTCCCCAAGGAGCCTTGCGAAAGATTCACCAAACTCTAAAGAATATGATTAGGACTTATGGTTGGCATTTGAGAGGACTGGGATGAGGGAGTTCACTGTATTGTTTGCTTGCAAGGGAAGCAGTTCAGGAAACCTAGGTTCAGTCCCTTTGGTTAGTTTTTGGGGCGTACCAGTTCGCGGTCACTGAACTCCTAAAGGAGAAAGGCGAATGATGATGCAACTGACACCAACTTTTGGGACTAGTTTCCAATTTTAAGTATAGGCTTCAATAGGGCAAATCCTGAAATGGCCAGGGAGAATTTGAAGCATGCCCAGACCAAAATGAAGACCAGAAGTAGTGGTATGACCAAGAGGCCAAGAGTAGGGTCTTTAAGCCAGGAGACCAAGTGTTAGTCTCGTTTCCAATCCCTGGACATCCACTGCAGGCCAGATACCATTGGTCCCTATACAGAGACTCAAAGGTAACTGAAGTTGACTACATAGTCAAAACGCCAGCTATCGTAGAGTAGGCCAATATGCCATGTAAATATGTTGAAGGAAGGGAGTATGTAAGTAGAAATGATGATGGCAGTGCAAAACCAGTGCGCTCTGTAAGGTCTTGCTGATAACAGTACACAGGATGACAATCAGGAATCTGAAGTGGTAAAATCATGACAAACAATGATGACAAGCAGCGTGACTATCCAATCAACATTGCAAATTAGATGTGCTCAAAGATTTGGATACAAAAAATAGGCCATCTTCAGAAAATCAGCAGTGTGAAATCAAGCAGTTGAGTCATGAGATTTGAGGATATTTTTACTGATGGTTCTGAGTAGAACCATGCTGCTTACCATGATGTGATGTGGGTGGATGTGACCCATAACAGCACCCTTATAGAGTAATCATATGAAGAAAGAACATTCAACAAAGAGATAGAGTAATGTTGGAAAATCAAATCATTGAAGCAAGCAAACGTGAATGGAGTTCCCCATGTATTTTGGTTCCAAAACATGATGGTTCCCTTAGGTTGGTGACAGATTTCAGAAGTGTAAATTCAATGTTCAAAAGAGGATTCATTTCGATACTCGTATTGATGTTGCAATTGACAAAATTGGGAATTCAAGTATAGTGCAGCAAGTTTGATCTTTTAAGGGTATTGGCAGGTTCCCCTTACTGATCGTGCGCAAAGAAAAGAAATGTCGGCACTTTTGCAAGCCGGATGGGCTTTTTCAGTAAGGTGTTATTGCATTTTGGTATGAAAAACGCACCGGCAACCTTCCAAAGAATGGTAAAATATATAGTTGCTGACTAGCAGGCTGTGACGCCTATGTTGATGATTTGATTGTGTACAGTTCAGTCTTGGGAACAACACATGGGGCAGCTCCATCACTTGATTCAGAAGTTGTCAGAAACAAACTAGGGACAGTCAATTCGTCAAGAGTGAGTTTTGCCATGCCAATGTCACATCATATTTATGGCCATGTGGTAGGTCAAGGCAAGGTCAAGCCTGTCAAGGCTAAAGTTGAAGCAAATGAGAAGTTCCCCACCCCTAGTTCCAGGAAAGAACTTCAGAGATTCTTAGGTATGGCGGAGATTACAGAAGTTTTGTCCAAACTTTTCAGTATGCCAGTCCTTGACCAATTGTAGCCAACAATGTCAAAATTTGTTTTGGTCGCAGAATGTGCAATTAGTTTCAGAAAATCAAAGCCATAATGATTAGTGAACCAGTTCTGATTGGCACAGACTTTCAGAACCAATTCAAGTTGGCCATTGATGCCAGTGGGACACGGGTGTGGTGGAGTTCTATGCAAGAAGGAGGAGACGGAATAGACCACCCTATTTCGGATTTCTTCAAGGACGTTTAACAAGCACCAAAGAAATTATTCCACTATTGCGAAAGGAGTGTCTTACTCTGATTTTGGCATTAGGGCATTTTGAGGTATATGTGGGCACCACAGTGCACCCAGTGCTTGTTTTCACAGATAACACCCCCTCACCTTCATTCACAGGATGCAAAAAAAGACTCAAGGTTCGTGAGTGGAGTTTGACCTGCAAGAGTACACCTAGACTCAGACACATCAAAGGCAAGATAATGTGATGGCTGCTGATGCCCTATCTAGAAATGGTATTAGTCAGCAACAAGTAAAGTTTTAAAAAGGAAAGTGGGAACATTGTGAATAAGTCATGTATAGGAAGTTTACAATAATTCGGAGCCTTAAATAGGTTACAAAAGTTTGCTTTTTCAATCAAACTCTTTCTTTAAGGGGGGAGGGTGTTACCGCCCCAAGAATTAAAATGATTTATGTCATTTTTGAGTAAGATAGTCATAAATTCGACATACATTTATAATTAATCTAGTAACATGATATAAAAATAACGTTTGTGTGAATAGCTGGTATGTGCAACGCCCCCCCCCCCCCCCAATAGAATTCGAGAGAACCGCGGAGAATGTCCTGGAATTTACTTGAGACTAGGAGATTTTCGACTAGGCCTAAATAGGGTGAACTTCTCTGAATCATAGTGCGCGCACTGCTGCATAATTACACAGTCAGTGAGTAGCTGCTTAGTCCTAAATCTATGAGTTAATATGGGAATAATAGAGGCATTTCCAGAAATTATGCATAATGACTAATTTAGACATGACTCATATAGAAGGAATAGATCCTTGGAATTGTGTGAGAGGATATATAAAGCCCGGTGAGAGAAGATGAGTCAGAGTTACATACATCATGCTCCAAGTTATTAGCCAGAGTTCTTAAATCTTGCTCACGTTTATTAGCAGAGTTTCCAGCATAGTGACATCCAGTGGTTCCAAGTTAGTGACATAGTGACAGTAAACATTGTCTGCCTATAGTGAAAATTGTCATAGTTGTCACAGCTCCATCAGTTTCGTCCGATTGTGTTGCCGGGTTCGGTTTTGTAATCCGTGGCCTCTGAGTTATCCAAGGGTAAACAAGCTACAGCACTAGTGGACTTTATATTTAGTCGACCTCCGAGCTCGGGAGGCATTGGGAGCTGGTTTTCTTCAGTCAGGGACAAGTCGCCGTGGACAAGCCATACTGAAAAAGTAAGTTTTACGCTGGAAATATTCGCAGGACTCTTTCCAAGTTCGGCATCTTAATTGTATCTCGCTGCAGCCCGCGTAGCGGAACACACCAGGTATTAAGTTAGTAGTTCATAAATAAACAACTTATTATAGTAAACTTTGAATTATTGATACTTAATCGATGTGAATGAGATTTTGATTTAAAAAACACCAATAAAATAATACTTTGTTTACGATTTTAATTCAAGTTCACGTGTAGTGTCTAGTTAGTTCAGGAGTGTGAATCCCGTAGTTTTGAGGTGGTTTTGGCCTTGGTCAAGGTGGACCGTCGTAACAAGTGTCAAAATGGCAAGCCATTTTGAATACAAATTATACAAGATGGAAAGGAAGAAGTATATTACTCTCAACAAATCCAAACCATCTTTATATTACACCTTGACTAGTTAAATGGAAATGTGCACTAAAATTAAATGTGTATGAAACTCACCCATAAAATTTCTGATGAAAAGGTACAATAAACATGGTAATTGGCAACCATTTGAAAAAATAAAAATGGCCTGCCGGTCTAATGTTATATTATCTTTCCAGGGTGTTTAACATTACAAAGTTTCAGGCACCAAAACTGCGTCTAGCACATGCAAAACTCGGTTATGATGGAACATCTACCAAAAGCGGCCATGTTGAAAAATCAGGATGGCTGCCATCTGCCACGCCTGGGAGGACTTTCCATCAAAGTTTTTCTTTCGCTGGGACCTACTAAAGGTGTCTAATAGGTGTGATGCTTTAAATCAATGAAATCCCACGGGACTTATATCAAAACAAAGTCCCCCTAACTACCTTTAGTAGTTAGTATGGCTCTCTAATAATGCAGGTAGTTAGTGGTGTCAATTTATGGTGTCACTTTTTTTTCAATAGTGCGCGATAAATGGTTAAGTTTGTAACATGGGTTTTGGTCAAACTTTTAATGACTCCACATAACCATGTGTGGAAATGTATGTCCAATATTGTCCTCTAGTTCCCCAGACGTGGATTCCAAAAATGTATAGTTTTGTACCATTTATTGACAGTGGTTTGAGAGTTATTGGGGATCAATGGTACAGTACGTGCAGTAAACTTAAGGTCAACTCAATTTGACTTATTCTTTTTTTTAAGGGGTCAAACATTGAAAGGGCTTTTATTGGTCTGATATATTTTTAAATGCTTTGGCAAATTATTTGCCTGAGGAATGAGGACTCCCAAAAAAAGTATAGTTATTGATTAGTTAAATGTTTACGTACAGAGATAAAGGTCAAAGAAGGTCAATCAATGCCAATTGGATTATGTGCCCCATGACCTATTTTGTACATAGCATGATAACTTGCATGTCACATGCTACAAAACATTCCTTATTTTGACAATTAGCTCGATGAAAATTTGTTTCATTTTTTACCAAAATTGGAGCAACTTCTGATTTTGACCACTTGTCAAATGGAAATGGACACTTTTTGCACTTTTAGCATTTGACCCCATAACTCTAAAACCAATGGTCATAGATTAGTCAAATATACATTTTTGTAATTCCTAGACTAGACGGACAATATGGCATAAATTAAACATGAATGGGTTAATTTAAGGGAAACTTAATGGCCCCTATTGAAAAAGTTATACACCAATTGGACACCATAAATATCTTGCATGGATGTAGAGGTCATACTAAACTACCAAAGGTGTCAAGCTGAGATGTAGTGGACATGAACGATGATGTTGGACCAGGTCTTGCCTCCGCTCTACGTCTATGACCAAGTGCTTACTTTCTAAATCAGTGGTCAGCAAGTGGTCATTTTAACAAAAGATGTTCAAAATTGTCAATAATCAAACTTGCGAAGCATTTCTGGGATTGAATCGCCAACCAGTTTCCATCTGATAGTGCGCAGTTTCTTTTGGTATTGTTATAAATTCCAGCTGTAGAAATGTCACGTTTACATAATTTGTGCGTAATTTGTTACTGGTAGTGTTCTAAATCGGGTTTAATATTCTTTTTTTTTTCTTTCCAGTTCAAGTGTCGTCATTCTGTAACGATAAAATAAAAAAAGCCAAAAGACTGCATTTTTACAACTCACACAGACGATTTGTGCTTAAGTTTTTTGGACCAAAATAAAAAAAGAAAAAACTATAATGAAGTTTATTGCTATATGGCACGAGGACTCTTTACTGTTAGCGGTTTTATTGTGTACCAATTTACACAGTTACTAAGTTTTATTTTGCCTTAATTGGGCCAACTTGAAATAGAGTTTAAGCACAAAGCGGATTGGACAAAGTTCTTCTATCGTTAACAGACACATTGTAGAACTGAATGCATCGGTTTCTAGTAAGCCGATTCTGAAAGTAGTTTTGGACCATGAACATATTTTTGTGATGGCAACAAATGACTAGTCTCATATGGTCGGGGATTGAACATCACCCCCTATAAGATTTATGAATGGAGTTTATCACGTAATTTGAAATCGACTAGAGCAAGTGTGAGAGATTGACCACCACTCATGCTCCTGGAACATGGTTGTGGCAACCGTTCAGAGGCAGCTATATATCTTGATTGCTGACCACAATATCAGTAGCGATTTATTCCGTAATAGTCCAATAATGTATGATTTGACCCCACACAACATTGCAACAGAAACAATTTGGGGGTTATATACTATGAAAGGTCCACAAATAATATATTTAAAAGTCTACCAAAAATCATCTAGTGGAAACATGTAGAAATTAAGGGGAAACGTTTGCCCATTTTGTACAGGGTAAAAAAAAGTTATTGTTCGAATTGATTTAAATGTACCAATTTAGTGGCTATAAACTACTCCTAAGGTTGTATAGGGTCAAAAAAAGGTATAGTTTGCCCTATCTAGCGTTTATATTTTATAATAGGCTCATAACGTTCAAGGTCATCCCCTGGGGTAAAATACATAGAATGGTCCGATTTTGATCGGACTGGTTGTAAAGTGTTAAATTTGTCCACTAGATAAGTAATGTAAATAGATTCTTTGTTTGAACTTTCTATATAAGAATTACAGAGCTATAACTAGTGACCTCCCATAGACCCTGTAGCCAGTTACCGACGAGAGGGGGCGTCAAAGGGGGTAATTGACCTCGGGCCCGGGGTCCTAGGGGCCCGGGGAGAGAGAGAGAGGAAGAAGCGAGCGGAAAGAAAGAGAATTGGAGGCTACAGGGGCCCCGTTTCCCCCTCCTGCGACGATGATACCTACTTACGTTGAGAAAAATACTCTGTAACGCACGAAATTGCCAATTTTTTCGCGCTACGCGCGGTTAATAAATTTAGTGCAGGGCCTCTCTTGGTTCGAGAAATTACACAAAAAACAATTCCAGATTTTTGTTATTAAACCCGGTTGGTCATGAATTATAAAGTGGAACCTATATACCAATTTCAAATTGTTTCTATCAAATATACATGAGAAAACGGATTATGGAAAGTGAACATTGCAAGGGTTCCGCGCTTCGCGCCTGCACCCATCCCCGGGTCGCTTTATATATGAACTGCCCGTGAACACTTTAATTATTATTTGAAACAAAAACTAACAAACCATCAGCTTATTTTACTTTTCATAAAAAACGTTTATCATACATCTATCATTAAAAAGGAAACACTACAAATTTTTATTTGTTTCTATCAAATTTTCATGAGAAAATGTGTTTTGGAAAGTGAACACTCCAAGGCTTCCGCGCGAACCCCCTCCCCACCCACCCCCTGGACAGTCTCACAAACAAAATATGAATAACTCAAACAAAAAAGCTCCCACAGCCCGCGCCGCGCCATGACCGCTTCACAGCCACTGAAACTTCGAACCCTCCCCCCCCCCATGGGGTTCATGAAAACGAGTTGGTAAAAGGGGGCCCGTAGCTCCAGTTCCCCCTGGCCCGCGCAATTATTCGGCGGCTGCCTGTAGCCCCTAGCACATTTGCGTTCCAATTATGCAACGAATATTATAGATGGTGCAACCAGTATATTTTCGGGTTCTGCACCATATACGACCATTGACACCATTTTTATAACGAACGGGATATATCTGAAAATTAACCCCCATTGTGACCTTGAACCAATTTGACTCTTATTAACCTACAACCTGCAGATATGGCAACTAGACCTTGTTTTAATCCTTGAAATGTAACGAACACGTTGGCATACTTTCGGGGAACGCTTTTTGATACTTTTCATATTTAGACCCCTGTATAAACCTTACCCCCTAAAAACTTGTTATTTCAACAATCATTAGGAAATTCCCAACCTTTTTAACACCCGTATATTTTTCAAACGTATCTGGCACGCTGGTCATTAACATCACCGGCTTGCCATGTTCATCGTCCATATCTGGACTATACGTGCTTTTGATCCATATAATATGGAAAATCGATGATTTTAAAAAAAATCCGAATCAGCATCACTGTAGCTTTGAATACCTGTTGAATATAAATTCAAATGTGTATCAACAAATTGTCCGGGCAGTTAAGGTCGAGGCATCGATTCATGCATCCTCTATACATTTCAACACAATTTGACTTGATTTCAAATATACCCCTACCTTATTTTAACAACCTTATTATCAATCTCATCCAGATTTCCCATAGGTTGGATCAAAAACTTCTAATTCAGCACCTTCAAACTACCTGTATTGAAAATAGCTTCAAAACCCTTTTCTCCAAACTTTCGATAATGGGTTTTCTCATTTTGTCTCTACAGTCCCTACCAGGATGATCAAACGCCCTTTAAAATATAGATGATGGTTAGGTTTTTGTTTTGTCAATCATATTAACATCTATGTTGGTTTTTTAGATATCAAGCTTCCGGTGGGGGGTGCGAAGCGCCAAACCCTTGCAAAACTAACAAAACCCTTGTATCCTAGCCCCCGGATCTGCAAGACATTTGTAACCATCCCAAGTACAAAAGTTTTGTAGTAATTAAATGTAATATATAGACATACTGACAGGGACCCCCTGAAACATAATTTCTTAATTGCCACAAATGGTGCCTCAAGGAGTCAGGGGCCAAGACAAGTTTGTACAGGGGTCGAATTTTTAATTTATCCAGTCATGCTGAAAAGATACCATTTAACTTGTCATAACCACAAGAATTCAGGAAGTATATTTTTTCTCGGCAGTCTACTAAAAATCGTAGTTTTTCAAATTTACCTTACCACCACGATCCTCTCGACCGCACAAGACTGGACAAGTTTGTACAGGACAATCCCAGACCTTCCAAAACTACATACACAACTGAGAAACAGCAATCTGTTAACGATTTTCGAAAAAAGGCCAATCTGGCAGCAGTCTTGAGCAGTTGGGGAAGTGCGTTTTCTGATATCGGCTATGACTGAGCCTAAATTTGCCACATTCTTCCAACCAATCACAAGACTGCAGAAGACTGTACAAAACAGTCCCAGACCTTGCAAAAATTATACTGGAAAAAAGAAAATTGCCACGAATTTCGAAAAATGGCCAATCGGCCACCAGACTTGAGCAGTCTGGAAGTGTTTGCTAGCAATAATCGGCTATGTACTGAGCCTTAAAAACGAAAGTCCCCTTTAAACAATTTAAAATGAACGCACTTATGTTGTTTCTACGCCCTCTTAACCAACCATTTGGATAGAAGTATATATTTTCCTGGGTGCTCCAAAACTACATTGCTGCTTCTTTCAATAAAGGCTTACCCATCTCAAACGCGCACATGATTTCAACATGCATCAATATTGACAAAAACAACTTTCTCTGCAATGGCAAGGCTTGTTTTATTTTTTTTTTTTTTTTTTTTTTTTTTTTTTTTTTTTTTTTTTTTTTTTTTTAATTTTTTAGTTTTTTGCTTTTTTTAATATTATTTGAAACAAACCCAAAACCATCAGCTATATTTTACTTTTCAAAAAATTTTTTGCAAAAACAACATCACGTATCATTAAAAAGTGAAACACTTCAAATTTTTTATTGTTTCTTATCAAATTTTCCAGAGAAAATGTGTTTTTGGCAAGTGGAAAATTTAAAACAAACGCACTTAATGTTGTTCATACCCCTTAACGACAACCATTTGGATATGGAAGTAGATATTTTCTGGGTGCGCCAACTACTTCTTCTTCTTTAAAATCGCTGAACCCATCTCAAAACGCTCAAATGATTTGCAAATAGTATCATTTGCAAACACAACTTCTCTCATGCAAATTGGCAGGGCGTGTTTAAGTTTGCGTTTGTTTTATTTTGTTAACTATTGCGTACCGGTAATCTTTATATAGAACCTGTCCGTGAACTATTGTCGTACGGTTCTAGCTGCTTCCGAATATTTATTCCCTGCAGAGTAATGACCGTGCACGTTAGTCGATTTCATTTCCGTTTGTTTCATGTTATTATTTGAGGCTAGATGCATGAAAGTGAGGCAGCAAAGATAACGATAAACCCATAAAACCTGTCGCTTGTGGGCGTCACTCCCCATCTCATTCCCATTGAAGCGCTCCCATGTCCCTACTGGTCCTCTTCTGAACACCACACGTAAGAGGAAACCCGTCACTCTTAATTGGATTAACCATCTCCATCCTCCTTGTGGGCTATGCCTGATATGTTCTTGATGGCTTCTCAAATCAGCCCTGGCTTCAGACCCCATTTCCATACAAGAAACATCTTCCATAAGATATAATATATATACCTCTTCTTTCGCAATACCAAACAAGATAGAGATTTACAACCTGTTACCAGCAGGAAAGTTATTAGATTGATAATGTCTAAAAGAAAACCACGGCCTTCTCTGAAGAGTGTTGAAGGACGGGGTGGCTAGATCTATAAGATGATGGGACAAGCCTCCCCCAGTTGGCACTTGTCTGCATTCCAAATCACATAACTATACATGAGGGCTGTTTTAGAAAATAACGGTGATAGACATATTTCTTCTTTGGTTTGGACTCCAATAACTTAAAATATTGCACGCCCATGCCATGTGTTTCTTTAGTAATTGGCCCACGGGACCCAATTTCAATAGCTCAAGAACTATAATCACCAAGAATGGATTCTGAAGATAAGGGAGCGTGCACTTTGTTCATTCAGCTTGTGATTATGGGGCAGAGTTCATATTTCACTCGAATGGGATGGTAAAGTTTCAAACGCAAGAATGAGTTTCTGAGTATTGTCAAGAATGAAATAACAAGGTCAAGACGTTGACTGGTTGGAAGGATATTTGGTGGGAATGGTACTACCGATTGATTGTATAAACCCGAACATCTGCATAGATTTTAACCGCTCTCGCTGCATCAGCAGGAGCCTACCTACCCTTGAGATGTTAACAATGGTCCTAATGGTGGAATTGTGCCTCCATGTTTATTCTCCCCTTGGGGAGGAATGTGGTCAGGACAATCATTAAGAATATGAAGTAAGTTTCTTATTGCCACAAAATTTACATTTAATCTTTGTCCTTTTCCCCCATGTTTTGAATTTTGTAAAAAGTAGCAAGAGTGTCAATAATGCCTCTACTGCAAAACTCAGGACGGCCCTGGAGATCAAAAATAGAATCAAATTAAGATGCATTTGTTCCGACTCGATGAGTTTAAGAAGATGCCCTTGTTGGACAAGTGGGAGGATACTTCTCCCCAGAATCCTCTATCTGCTGGGTGATGATAAGGCTTTGATTACATTTGTTCCTTAACATTCTTCCATTGGATTTGACTTCATTAGCACAGGATTCAATAGTGAAGATCACAGTTTTTCCTTCTATTTGCCAATCCCATCTTTTGCCATCTTCCGTTTCTTTAGAGCATTTCTCTTGACATTTTGGAATGGATGACATGGAGAACACGATCATCAGCATCAGCCCTTAAAAGCAAGGGAGTGAGATTCAAGGTACACATCGTATATTTTAGGGATAACTAGATCATAATGGGCATATGAATGAAAGCAGAGGTAGGCCCTCTAGGTGTCATGCCAATGTAGACTTAATAACATTCGATGCGATGATCTAAGTGCTCAAGCTGGGTGTCAGTGAGCTCTGAACAGTCAAAATTGCCTCAAGAAGCAAAACCTATTGCAACATAAACCCGTAGCTTGCATTCATTTCTCCCTTTCGGTAGTGCCGAGGTATCAGTATATCATACGATACAGAACAGGGGGTAGTCGAAAGGCACGGCTTGTTGATCTTTCTTCTTGCGTATGGGCAGCAGCTAAACTGTTGTAAACGTTGAGCCAACTCACTGTGATTGTTTGGGTTTTGAGAATCTGGGTCCACCTGTGGACGAAAGATAGGGCACTCATTTAGATGTGATCCGCGTCTGTGGATGGAGAACCACATTGGCAGCGGGCGATGGCCGCAACCCCATCGGTGCATCTTGCTGTTGAAGCGACCGACTCATGTGCGCATCCGGTTTAAGGTGACCCATTCCTTGCGTGGGAGATTGCTGCCAGTGTAGTTCTGTCTTAGGTGTATAGAGAGTTGATCTGGTTTTTGGAAGTTCTAGCCAGGCAGTGTTCCATTCTGAAGGATGATTTAAAGGGAAACTGGATCGGTTTAGGCAGCGTGAGGCAGAATGGTCGGCGAGAGCGCAGCTCTGTCTACCAAGTTGGATGTGATTCTTTGGACAGTGTTATGCAGCATGTGCGTGTTGTGTCCAACAGGGCCCATTATTTCAATAGTTTTTGTGCGTGTGGTGTTCTCGTCTCTCCGAATGTACTTGCAGGTGCAATGATGAAAGCACTGGTAGATTCAGATGGAGTAGGACGCCGGCAACCATTAATGGTCCAAGGGTCCTCGTTGATTACTGTGGCCATCTTCTTTGGGTGTGAAGCTGTTGCACCATGCTGGGCGGCGGCATACTCAAGCAGTGCTGTAGACCAGAGCCAGGTGGTAGTGCTTAGGGAGGGTCGTGGGCTGGTACCGCCATGAAGATCCAGCAAGGCGGCACAGAAGGGTATTCCTCGAAGATACCGTTGCACATACGGACTCGGGTCTGCGGTAAGTCAGCTGCCCGGTCAAGCTTTCAACTCCCAATTAGGTTGGAGTGGATTGTGAATACAGAGGCGCTCCGTTGAGGTTGAGTTGAACTGACGATGAGCCTCTTGGTGTTGAGGGTGGAAGGCAAGTAGCATGGTCGTAGGCTTCGCCATCAGCTTCAGTCGCCAGGTTTGAGATATGCTGCAATTAGGGCCATATCTGTAGTAAGTGTGCTTTCTACCTCTGTCCGCTGCTTCCAATTGGAGGATTGTTGAATGGGTGGTCACGTGTTTCAGGCATAATCAGTGCACGCTGTTTGAGAGTCCATTTTTAATGACAAAAGCGGATAAAACAAAAATATCAACGGCGACACACTTTTGACAACTAATATTTTGGCCATTATGCACTACTAAATTCTGTGTAAATTTTGTGAAATTTCACCTTGCGGCAAATATGAGTTTTCATAAAATCTAGTTTTACACGTCTTTCTAATAGGAATAGCATATAATAGGGCGCTATAACATACAAATTATGACCTTTGTAGGGCCTATATGGCAAGATTCCCGCAAGCTTTTTCCTGATTTTTTGTTGGGCGGAACTAATAGCTCTTCTGATGTTCCCCCTTACTTATATCAGTTGTCAAAAATGGTGTCGCCATTGTTTAAATTGCTCTAAATAAAAGAGACAATTGAGCTGGGGGTCAAAAAGCTGTGAGTGGACCAAACGCAATCAAAACTAATGAAAGGTCTCCTTTGTTTCTATTTTGAAAATGAACAAGCATGTGTTTTATGTTAGAATGACTAAATCTTGTAAAGCCAAAATTGCAATTATGACGAGATGAGTAGCGCGTTCCGTTAGCCAAGGGTAAGCTGAATTCAAAATAATGTATCCATGGATAACATTGTATTGGTTTCTTAAAGGGATAGCAGCGATATGTAAGAGTAATTAAAAAAAAAACGTGGAAATGTATTTTTTTTATTTTTTTTATTTTTTTTCCTTTTTTTATTCTTCAATAAATAATAAGTTATTATCTTTAACCTCAAAACTCACATTAGACAAAGATGGCAAAATACGAGATTTTGCAAACATGAAAAATTCAGTCCTTGTCCGGTTCAGTTGAAGGATAGTTATTGGACATCAGACCTAACATCAATATACAGGAGGAAGGTTATCAAGGACAACGCTGACGGTCTTTCAAAACTCTTAGGGTCAAACTCAGCAGAGAGTTTGAATATTGTCAGCATAAGCATGAAAGGGAATGTTGTGACCTCTGATCAGATCACTAACGGGTGTAATGTACATGGTGGGAATCCTTGGGCCAAAATAGAACCCTGTGGCAATGAATAATAAATCCATGTTCAGCGAATTCATGGTTAATTACGACAGCGGGTAGTGGCGATTATTAAGATAAGATTTACCCAAGCTTGGACAGCACCTCCTTGTCAAAACGATGCCAGCCTATTCACAAAACATCAAATCAACAGTGTGTCGAAAGCCGGGCGGACAATGTCGAGTAAGACCATGGAGACGGCTTTGCTGTTGTCCAAAGACCTAATAATTGCGGTTTGCAACTTTTAATAGCGCCTTCCGGTACTATGTTGACCGTTTGTACGGCGGACTGAAACACCTCGGAAAGACAGTTTTTCCGTCGACATGTCCGTAATTCTGACGTGACGGGTTGGGCGCCTTTCGTGTTTTAGACAGAATGTTGATATTTGTACAGGCCTGTAACTTTTCAAATTCAGGGTCCAATGTACTCTTTTGAAATATTGGTAACCTGGATGCTTGAAAATGCAGAGAGGATTCACAATTTGGTGTAATAATAGGGTGACAGGGTTTTCGAGGTTTGTCTTATCCCCACCCAGGCAGGGAAAGTGTCAAGAAAACGTGCTTTGCTAGGGAAACCTTTGATATTTTTGTCAATCTCATCCTTTGTTAATAACTTGAATTCACAAAATGAAGGTAGAAGAAACAACGGGTCTGTGTGGGGAAGAAAAATCTGAGTTAACGTTTGCCCGGATCTTTCTAACTTTTTTCAGTGAAAAATTTCAAGAATTTTTGCACGTTTCATGTGTAGATTGCAAACTGGCAGAGTTTATTGGGTTTATTTGGAGGTTATTACTGTAAGTACATCGCTTTACACCAGCAATCAGATAACTTGGCAGGAAAAGTAAAAACAATAAACACAGTCCTGCTATGAAAATGTTTGCGGGGAGAAAATCCTAGTAGTTGGGTGGATCAACTCCAGTTAACATCCTACGTCACTACTAATCTTTTGTTGCCTCCCTGCGATCCATTATCCGCAAATCGCGTTATGGCTCGTAGTATTTAAAACTCTAAACAGATACATTGCCCAGTGTGTAACCGTCAGCCGACTCTATTTCAAGATACCAGGCCCTAACATGTTTACAAATAACAATGGTTGCTGTTACTGGCTATAGTCATTGTGACAGAGTCCGTCTTCGATCGAAAAATTCTTGAATTCTGAGACTCCGAACTGCAATTCGTGATAAATCATGTCTTCCATTGGTCCTTCCATTGACTTTTTCGTTCCCCTCATTTCCGGTGTGGCAGGAGGTAGAGTCTCCGGGATCACAGTCCGGGAACAACATGAACAATAGGGCAAATCTGATTTCAGTTGGACTTCTTCACGTACATTATTTCACATTTTTCACGCTTTACGCTGTACTCCGTTGTCGTCTATGTAGCCCGGACTATGATACTGCCGGACTATGATTACTTTCAAACACCGGCACCCTAGCCCACCTCAACCCCTCGATTTCTCTGCGTAAACATTTCAGTAAACCCTAATGAACCCGTTCAATCCATTAATACAAGTGGCTATTTTGGGGGGGGGGGAAGTCATTTCTTTTGTTTACCTGTGTTTTGTATCCTTCTGGAGTTGCACGAGTTATCCTTTCGCAGTTCCTTAATCCACACCATATCTAGGGAACATCAACAATTAAATCACATGTTTTTCGCCCTCTTGCATTCTGGGGAATAACATCTGCATGAAACACACAACTTTGGCCTTCAGTAAGTAACGTATAGTCAACAATCCATGGTATAAATTTGAAATCATTTTTATTGATTTCAAATTATTATTGATCTATTAATTTCGTTTTCTGTATTTGCAATACTTTTGGCCAGTGGTTATAAACCAATTTGAATCAATAATTGTCACTACGATTATTTCTCTCTCGATTCTCTTCAAAAGATGTGCTGATTTGTAATATCAACTTTACTCTTTTTTATCACAAACCATAATACGGGTACACATATTTCATTCAATCGTCGTAGTCTTGAAATCACACACGCGTAAAATGTTTAAACAACTAATCATATTTCATCGTATTTGCTTTGCTGCCGATTGCTGCCGCTCGGCTGTGGCCTTCTGCAATGCCCCCCCTTGTGAATTCATTTCATCCAACCATAGCAAATCCACTTTCTGGTTGTTGATTGGATACCGATATGAGCATGTCATTCATGGGTTGTCTCGTGCTTATTGAATACTATTACTGCACTTATTTTGTCTGAATATTTTCACACGCTAATGCACTGTACAATTTATCAGGCAGTTTCATTAAAGCCTGCATTAACATTCAAAATGTGATTCAATTATTGACAATAATTTATTGATCAAGCTTTAAATTATCGAATCGAAAAATGGGAATACAATAATGGACTTCCATCTCTTTTGCTTCTTTGTTTTAAATTTTTTTATTTTTCATTTAAGTTGATAATTCAAATCAGAGTTTTTATTATTTGTTTTTTTTTTGTTTATAATAACAGTATGTAATTACATACATGATCTATTGAACCTATTTTATTTCTTCAATTTAAACTATTATATCTATATATATATATATATAATATAATTATATTCTATATAAATAATATATATATATATATATAATAAATTGGTCCAATGGATAACACAATCTGGCAATTTTGTAGCTCTTATTATATATATATATATAGATATAATATAATTATATATATATATATATATTAATATATAAAAAAAAATATTAGATATATAAATATATATATATTTCTATATACTATATATATATGAGGCCATTATGAACCATACACCGATGATATCTTTGATATGATTTTGATATTTTAGTGGCACGGAAGATTTTAATCATATATACGAAAAGAGGCGATTACTGATGGTTTAATATTATGGAATAGATTACAAGTGAATCTACTAAGAGCCTGGCCGAATTTAAAAAGAAAACCTCGTATCGATGCCCTATATCCTTACGTCACTACAGAAATACTAGCCACCTACGATCACCGCAGGCAAAAAGAGGAGGTAGCGGTATTTGTATTGTTAGATTTAGGAGCGCTTTCTTTCCCTGTATTATTGTTTTTTATTTATTTATATTATTTACCTTCGTTATTGCATATAAATGTACATAACATATAAGTTTTCAGTATTTAAAAAATTATTGGCACAATACTGACCAAAACAAAGAGGCCAAGGTACAATGCAGCAAAAAGACTGGAACAAACAGGTGCGTAATTCACCTCTAGGAACCATCCCCCTTTCCAATATAAATAGATCCCCCCACCCCAAATAAAATAAACATGCAACTTGAGCATCTACAATACGAGCCTCGAGGAGCAGACATTATCAGGACAAATATTTTGAGAAAAATTGATTTCGAAAATCAAGACCCCCGGACCCTTTAAGGAGGTAGAATGAATCTGCTGACGGCAGGGGTCCGTTCGCGAACGTAACCCTACGTGTATATCAACTCATGCGTATGTCCTACACGACAGACCTTTTCATACCATTTACACAGTGGCTTGGATAGTTGAAATCCCTAAGGCATGACGTCGTATGCACGTAGATTTACACGACTGAGTTTCGCGGACGAACCCCCTGGTGGACAAAGGCACCTGATTCCACCGGTGCCCATTGCGTTAAATAAAAATCTCATATGCGCTTCAGTTTTTAACAGCCTGAATTTGGCTTAAATAAATCAGAGAGAAGATCTAGTAGTTGGATGGTCCCTCTGCCCACCTTTTGCTGCAGTCCAACTAATTTTAATATTAACATCATTAACCCTCCTACCTTACAACATCTATAAAAAACAAAGATCACATTTGTTCGCCTGAGAGTAAGGGGAAGCAGTGTCCACCCGAAAGCCCCTCCTTTAATCCCGATCAGGAATTAGTGAAGTATGAATTTGGTACCTCGTCTTTGGACCACCTCCAACAGTTTGGATATGTGTTTGGATGTACCCTAATCACAAGGCAAGAGTCCTGCAAAACACCCGCCAGTACTCTCGTAGCTCATGGTGGTTTTTGTATGCCATATTGTCCAGAGCTAACTCTTTCAGGATCCACTAAGTGAAGGTCCAGGAACAATATTTGGTTGGTAAACATAATTCCCACTGACGCGGAAAATGCAGAAATGGCCACCCCCTTTTTGGAGGGTCACGGCCCCCTTTTGAGGCGAAGTACTAAGACTGTATCTCAGACCCGTTGGACCTAGAGGTTGCGAGACCACCTCACACAGGTGCGGAAGGCGCCCCATTATGGGGTGTCGTAATAGATTTTTATATCCAAAAGTCAAAGGGTTTTTAGATAATTGTCAAAACTGATTTCACATATTGGTGCGCCACTTACAATAAATGAATTCATAAGGTTTTCACACACATCCCAAACAGGAAGGGATTTCACCATAGACCTTGGATTTGCTCTACTCTCCTCAGGATTAATTGTTAGAGTACTAAGAGTAGGTCACAACAGAAAATCTCATATTCCTTTCCGTTGTCAAACGGCAGCCCGTAAAAATTTGTGACCTAAACTCTAACCATCGCTTTCAAGCAACTCTCTCCTACTTATGGCTGCAGCACCTGCATTTACGTTAACACATTCATAGCTCACCTGGGGTTACAGGATTCCAACCCTAATGGAGCCACCCTAGAGGATTGGGCTTCCAAGCCGCGTACAAACTTTTGCACGACCCCAAGCAACCGAACAGTGTTCTATTCTGAGGTGGAATACAACTACAAATCCCGACCTTGCATTTGCCAACATGGACAAATACCATCTCTGTTCCCGTACTGTTTTCGATCGCTTTTTCCGAAGTCCAACACAGACCATCACTGATCGCTCAGGAGAGCCTTGCTAAGACTATACCAACAAAGCCAGTGAAAGGGTGGAACTTCCGCTAGGCAGACTGGGACCAGTTTAAAGAACCGGCGGATTTAAGAGTATCACATTCCATTAAAGCCTTCCTTGGACTCTCTTGACCATGGTTCCACACCTGCTATCATTCACAGCCCCACTGGCCTGGCGATACCCAGGCTTTCCGACGGTGTATGTCGACATCACACACACTTGACACAGGTACATGATGAAAGCCGAAGGCTGTTTTCTCTAACGCTTTGCGTTCAAAACATGATCGCGAGAGCCAGTGGTTAAGCATGGCGTGGTCCAGTGGAAAAATACTTTGAAATTGCTCAAGAGCAACAACGGACTCTTGTAAGTATACGATGGGTACAACAAAACTCAAAGATCTCTCTCTAGCCAACGTTCTTCTGGCAACACTAGCATTAAGCCTCTAGTGACTCAAGGTAATTAACTCAAGCGTATTGGTCAGAAAACAGTTGATCTACTTGGCGTCCGTCATATACGAGCTCCTAAGGGGTGTTCTTAGTTTTGCAGTTTATGGTCTGCTATAGACTGCCTTCACATTTACTATACTCGTGGTGACAAAACCCCAAAATTGACGAGCTCGTACTTCACTAGATTCGTAACAGGGGGTGAAGCTATCAGCGCGTATGGTCCTCTCACGTGGTAACAACCAACAGTTCCCAAAACCATCACAGCAGAGCGCTTCGGTGGCCAATCAGAGGCAAGTGAATTTTTTTTCCGCAGAAAATACGCAGAGAACCAGGTACGCGCCGTAAGGGTTTTCTGTCCCCCGAGTATAACTTAACAAAATCTGGGGGAAGTCGTACCAACTCTGCCCCAAACAGAGACCCTTCACACACTCTGAATATTGGCCTCTACGTAGGTTTACATGGCGTCATAATTCCGTTTTGTCCATGATTCTGTTAAGGTGCCGATTGTCATTCTTTCAGAATTTCCATCGTGCCTTGAATTTCTTTGCCGAATTTTTCGGTTGGACTGTTGGGGTTGGCACTGTTCCACCTAACGTTCTCACTCACCAGCCACGTCCCCGTCTCGTGATCGTTTTTTGATGCGATTAAACCATTCTCTAACAGTCCCATTTGAATTGAACATCACGACGCTCACAACAAAAATGGACAGATCACCTCTGTGATCGTTTACAAACTGCTGGGTACAAGACGGAACTCGTTTGTGTAGGGGGGTCCGTAGGGGGTTTAGTACCAAGGACAACCGAAAAGAAGTAGGCCTCTTCAAATGCAAACTGGCAGCAGGCCCTAACGCTCCTTTTAAAGACTTTGCAGTGTGCTTTGTTATGTAGTTACTGCCTTGTGGAATTCAGACATGAACCCTCCCAGGGATTGACGGCTCCTATATTAACATCTAGTGGGTGTTTACCAATTTGTTTGCCCCATATTAAATACGATTTTTATCCAATTACATTCTTAAATCTTTAAGTGTACCTTGTTTTGCATGGTTTTTGTATTGTATAATTTTTTGTGTTTAAAAAAAATATGTACGTTTTCCTACCTGAGTTCGGGCCACCCGAACTCGTGTCGTGCGAGTTATATGCTGCTTCACACTTGACAAAGGCTATAACCGAAAATTTTAGTGTCTCATTTTGGTGGTAAATTATTTACCCAAACCCCACTCAGCTTGATTCATTACTTTATATCGCCGAAGCAGAGCGTCAACTTTCAGATGCGACAAACCTACAAATGTCTTGAGCATTACATCACCCAAGACCACCAAAAGATTGTGCGTGCCACAGTCACCGATCTGGTTAACTGCGATGAACTATCTCAACCAGCAATGACCCTAATTAATCCCTCCCAGGACCAGCAAATTCTACCTACTGCCGAAGATTCACAAACCCGGACATTCCGGGTCCACCTATCGTAGCAGCCTGTAGCTGCCCTACTGAACGATCGCACAATATCTTCACGAAATGTCAAACCCATCGTTGAAGCACTACCCGACCTTACTTCCAGGTATTCTCTCCTCATGCCCTCAGACTACTGAAGGATATTCAACTCAAAGAGCCTTTGCTTGTTCACCATTGACGGTTCCGATCACTGTATCCATGCTCCCGCACCAAGAAGGTCTACGCGCTCTTCGATACTTCCTGGATCAACGGACTGATCCATCCCCATCAACTGATTTTTCTCCTCCGTTTAGCCGAGCTTGTACTCCCTCTCACTGCTTTGAGTTCCAACGGAAGTTTTTTCTTTCAGCTACGGGGAGTAAAGATGGGGTCACGGTTCGGACCATTACTCCTGTAATATTCATGGGTTACGTAAGAACAACAGTTTCTTCTCTCGCAGTACACAGGGTCTAAGCCTATCTATTCCTGCGCTACATTGGCGACATTTCGGAATTGCCAACTGTAATGAAGAAGCTTTGATATCTTTTTCATGGAATTTGTCCAACGACTTCCACCCTGCACTTCAGTACACTGGAATCTCGTCACTTCGGTGACTTTCCTTTCCTTGACATTAACATCCGTGTTAATGGCAACCATCTGTCCCCCACATCTGTCCCTAACAACCTACGGCCCGCATTCGTATCTACATAACTCAAATCGCTCCCAGGTCATGCAGACCTCCATATACCATTCTCACAGATCTAAGGTCTTGCGACGGCTATGCAGCGAATGACATATATTTGGGACGCCCAAGCGGAAAAGATGACGACTTTCTTCCAAAACGTGGATACCCATCTGATGCCACCACCACGCTCTTCCATCGATGCCAGACCTAACCAGGGAGAAAGTCTTCTCAACCAAAGACAAGATACGCCAACAACATACAGCGCGTTCCACCACTAGTCCTCACCTATCATCCCAGCATCGCTCCTGTTAGCGAGATCATCAGCGAACTGGAAATCATCAGTGAACCATCCATAACCAAAGATATCTCGTGCCCCACCATCAGTCTCTTATCCGGCGTCCGGGACAAAAACATTAAAGATCATCTGGTCAGAGCAATCTCTGGAATCTCCAACCCCCACACACCATATTGGGAACCAGCTCATGCCAACGCCGTCGCTGTAATACTTGCAAACACTGATATCTAACTGCGTGTGTAACGTCCTGAAGGAGACTACACATCATGAAAGCCTTCACTTGATCTCCACACACGTTATATACGCCATTGGTTGCAAGCAACATCCACACCCGCGTGTCCTGTACATCGGAAATCCGAACGCGGCTGGCGGAGGCGGACCGTTTCACCGAACACGGCGTGAATCCAATACGCGATTCAACAACCTGTCCTCAGCACTTCAACAGCAGCAACCACACCTTGGATGACGTCCACAGTTACAAGCCCTAACCCAGGTCCAAGACACGGGCGGATAGGATGATTACGAACAAACGCATCATCTTCAGCTAGGGACATTGCAACCTGCCGGCCTTGACATTAAATTCACAAGGCCTTCAATGCAAAATAACATGAACTTTTAAAGCTCCAACCATAATTTCATGTTTCATATACATACTCCCTTTTTTCTTCTTCCCCCCCGCCCCCCCCTTCTTCTTTTTTTTTTTAATTATTATTATATTAATTATTTATTATTTTTTATTTTTTATTTATTATTTTACTATATTATTATCATTTTCATCATCATTATTATTTCCTTTACTTTATTTCCTTGATAATCCATGATTTTTTACTATGTATTCATTTCTTTATTTCTTTATATATATTTTTTTTATTCTCTTTTTATTCTCGTCTCTCTCTTTTCTCTTTTTTTTTTCTTTTCTTCTCTTCTTTTTCCTCCCTTTTTTTTCTTTTGCCTTTGGGTTTAGTCGTGAAGGTCACTTTCCCTCGCACAACCGCGCGTAGCCCTGTTAATTTCTGCGCGTTTTGCTTCCACCCGTCCTTGCGCGCTTCTACGCTTCAGAAACGCGACCGCTTCCTTTGTTTCCTTTTTGCGAGTGTAATGCCTTCACCTTTGACAAAGGTCTATGACCGAAAAATTTTGTTGTAATCATTTTGTGGTAAATTATTTTACCCAAACCCCACTCAGCTTGAATTCCATTACTTTAGTCCTGAACTTATCTATATATGTACATCAGTGTACATTCATGTAATCAGTGGCTTCAAATGTACATCAGTGTATAGTAACCAATAGTATATATTCATATATATATCTATTATCTAATATATATATATTTATATGATATTTGTGTGTGGTGTGTAATGTGTGTGGGGTGTGTGTATTTCCAATTCTAAAATTACACAACACTATTTGGTGTAAAATTTAAATAAACCTATAGTGTTTACTTTTGCCACTTTTTTTCCATTCTTTCCTTCTTAATCTTTATGTGACCTAACTAGAGTTTCAAAGTTAAAAATTCCACATTAAGTCATTTGCCTAGAAAAATTCCAAACAACACTTGACTTCGTGGTTTTTTGTATGCTCAATGGGCTGAAATTCTTTAAGAAAGTCTAAATTTCGGTCTAAGCATTCTGATATCAAAGAAGAAAGTTCCTCTTCTTTTTTTTCAAATAATAATTGAAAATTAAGATTAAATAGTCAAATTCAGAGCTATATTTACAGCCGATAGCAAGCTTTTTGCATACTTAGACATGTGCCAAAACCGTGGAAATTGATGACCCCCTATTGTCAAATAGATTGTAAATCATTATGCGTTTGGTCGCGTCTTTTAAAACTTTGGCCAAATACTGATTTTGAAACTTTAAGTGCCGTTAAATCACCTCTGAAATAGGATTGAGGTGTGTTTCATCTTACAAACGAAATAATATGAGTATTTAAAAATAAGTGCTGTAATTCCCTTAACTTGGAAGCACAAGGACACTCAAAAACCCACCTCGTTAACCCATTCAAGCGGTGCTACTCCTTAACCTTAATAATGTATCAACAAGCGTAAACATGGTAAATGGAAATAAGAGCAAACCAAGCGATGTTTTCTTATAATCACAACGATACATTAAGTCGTGGTTTTTGTGGTAAATCTATAATTAAATATTCTAATTCTAATTTAGATATTTAATATATATAAATATTACCATCTCTACATGAAGGAAATTTTTGTTAAGGCCACTGACTGTTATTCCCGTCGTTTTAAATATCGATTTCAATACGTGATTTTGTGATGTCAGTAAATTCACCTTCGATTTGCTCATTTAGAAAATACAAAAAAAAATACCTAATTAATTATTTTTTTTAATTTCAATTCCTAGATTTAATTTCATAGAAATAATCTATTCGGAGGCTACAGCTATACATTGATTTGTGGTTTTGGTCTTCTACGGTCAAGCTAAAAAGAAATACTCATTCTGTAAGATATTTATTATTTCGTATTTATCCATCATTTATTTATACAATAAGAAATTTCGCTTCCAGGTTCACTAGAATATTAATTAGTCAAAAAAGTGTCACATTATTTTAAATCCACACAATAGTGCTAAAATGTGGTTTGAATTAAAAGAATGTTTTTCTCAAAAGATTTCGGATTAAATTTCATAATTGGGCAAATTTCACAACTTAAATTTTGACTTTTTAATTACCACTTCATCAAATGATCATTATCAAATGACCAATGTGCACCTTCAATTCATCATCATTTTTGTCTTGATCAACTAATGGTAGTATGTGATGAGTATAAGTCGTCTAATTAGTCAATTAAATTTCTCATTTGAACAATTAAATTCGTCAGTCATTAATTTGTCATTTTTTAAATTGTAAATTTAGTTAGAGGTAATGAAATATTTGGTAATCATGAAAAGTAGTTTAAAATATGGGAAGTTATCTTCCAGCAAATAGCAACCATGTTTCCACATTGAAGTACATCTTATGAAGATAAAAACAAAAATTAGTCAACTAAACACTTTTGACTATTAATATTCTCAGTGTTGAAAACTCCACTTCATGTAATGATTCCGCTAGTCCTATGATCACGTCCGCCAAATCAAATCATTAAAGTACTGAAAGATGGCTATATCATTCCACATTTCATTAATGTCCATTTTCCTATTGGCATTGTGCCTAAATTCCAGCAGTAGAAATATTACTTTACATAATTTTTTAGTGATTTGTCATTGAAAGTTCTCTATATTGGGTTTGTAATATTCTTGGTTTCCTTTTCCAGTTCCACTGTCGTCATATTCTGTAACGATAAAAGTAAAACACGTTAAGTTGTAAAGGTTTGGATTAAACACCGTTGGGAATAACGTTTGACATTTTTTTTGAGATTTTTGTCCTTATATCTCCGTAACCATACGCTGTAGGTAGTACAAACCTGGTTTTAATTCCTTCAAGAAGACAGAAAACTTTGGTTATCTTTTACAGCAATCCAATCATTTTTAATTTTGATTCCTGTATTATGGCTTTAGCCCCTCTTGGATTCCGCCACAATTTCACAAGGGGCACTCTGCTAAATTTTTGCTCATAGCCTTCATCGAAGACAAATCTACTGAGTAATGATGCTCTGATGGTCACGGAGTTTGCTCCGGATGAACCCAACTTCTTTAGAACCACATTTACACAATTCAATCCAAGGACAGCACATCATAGAAGAGCGCTGTTGTTTTAGCCTTTGCCATGTATCTAACGGTCATATTCACAAACACCGAGGCGCAGCCGAGTTTTTACGCCCGTGTGATATGACACGATAGATACACGGCAG